>VDFB02263287.1:242041-323481 GCA_007258455.2 Sequoia sempervirens
AACATCTCTTGTTGTGTCTCCCTCTTCTGCTCCTTCCACTTCAGTTCCCATTGCCTCGGTTTTGCTTTCGACTCCTCCTATGAATGTTGATGACCCTCACCCCAAAGGGTGTAGGTGTTCATCGCTCCCTCAGTGGATCCCCCTCTTCTGATGTCCCTTTTGGACATGCCTCCATTTTCTCAACCCGTGGACATGCCAAACACAATGGTGGTGTATGTTGTAGCCCTATCCTCTTCCTCCTCGCCTGTCACTTCTTCTGTGGGGATTTTGCATCCTCTGCTAAAACATAAGTTGGAGGATGATCTCACTTCCAATCGAGGTTAGAAGAAGGGATCACCTTCTTCAGTAGAGGGTTCTACTTTAGCTTGTTCTGTCCTTGTGATGGAGGTGACCCCAACGTCTCTTGAGTTTGTCACTACCTCTTTTGATGAGATTGATGATGGATCTTGGGTGCCTTCTTCATCTCCCACTCACTTAACACATGGCACTCCTATCAAGTGCATGTTTAACTCTGTTGATGACCTCTCAACCTTTTTAGCGATCTTTGCAAGATCGATGACTTTTACTTCACAGGAGTTGAGTGAAGGAGACCTTGAGGGGATTTCTTCCTTAGCTCTTGTCATAGGAGAGTCAAAGGGTGCTCCCCTTGCTATCCCACCCTTGTAGGCTAGTCCGACCTCCCTGTATGATAATTTAGATTGGAAGAATGACAACCTCCTAGTTGATGAGGACTAGGGGAGTACCTCTTCTTTATTTTTAGATTAGATTTGTGTGTGTGTGTGTTGTGTTTTCATCGTGCTTGTTTTTGTGTGTTTCTAGAGGAACCTTGTCACCCTCATAGGTGCTTGGATATAGGAGTGAAATTGTGTCGTAAACTTCCTCTATATGTGTCATCATTCTTCTATATGTTGTAACTTGATTTTTGACAATTGGAGGGAAATGCAAAGTGTTGGGGGCATTTAGGCCCCCCTTCCATGTTGACCCAATTTTTTATTTTTATTTTTTCTTCATGTGCTCTTCTTCACATTCTAATACATTTGAGGATTGATGACAACTCATATGTTTACTATATTATATCTATCTATCTATATCTATGAATAGTTCTGACCATGGATTATCAGACCCCTCTGTCTCTTGACTTCTTCATCTTTGCTTACTTTTCTTTGTTTATCTTTCTCTTTTCTTTGCTCACTTCTTGATGTTGTGGTCCCTGTGTGTTGTCCCTCGCGTGTGTGAAAAACATTTCCATGTCTACATCTCATCATGTATCATGGGCCATGACATCACTACATATCCTCTCTCTCCTTAGGATGTCATGAGATCCTTTAGTTCACGCACACCATCCTAAGGGGGGCTCCTACTTCTTCGATTTTGAATAAGGTGCATTCAATGGCCAATGAATACCTTGCTAAATTTTTTTACACTTTTCAAAAATTGCATCCTTTGATAAGGATCCCCTTAGCAGGATTTTCTTTCAAAAACAAATTCATAGAAAAAAGAATCGAAAAACTTGCCTTCGAGAAGTTCATTCTTTTTTTTGGATTCCTTGACGGATGAGATCTTTCAAAAGGATTCCTTGATGATAGGATCGTTTGCGAAAAATGTCATCACTTTTCAAATGGAGTGTCTTTCTAAGTGGGTCCCTTGCAATATTGAAGGGTTCCCAAGAGACCCCTTTGAAAACTATTCCTTCAATTGTTTGTTTTGAGATATGATTGTCTGTCTGTGCGACTTTTGTTTGCCTAACATGTTTTTTCTGTAGATTAACATGTTACTTTATAGGACCGAGCACCTATGAAGCTTATTTTACAATCAATCTTGGAGGACTGAGCACCTCATTAGGCTTTCCTTGTAGGACTGAGCACCTATAAGGACAAATTAGACTCTACGGAGCCTTTCATTTCTAGCCCCCCAGGACTGAGCACCTATGGTGCCTCCTTTGTAGGATCGACCACCTGTAAAGTGCTTTCTTTCTGTAGGAATAAACACCTATAAAATATTTGTTCACCTTTTGTGGAACCGAGCACCTGTGGAGCCAATTTTGTAGGATCAAGCACCTATAAAAAATTTGTTCAAATTTCTATATGACTGAGTACCTATGGAGCCACCTCTCTCTCCTACACATTCAAGCATGTCAAATTGGAGTCTGCTTCCTCAACAATTTAGTTATATGCTCTTTAAATTTTTCTCTAGTTTACCTCACATTCACTAACACATATGCTCGCTAAAGTGGGGGGAAAATATAATGGCATGAATTTGCACCCCTTACAAATTCCCCATTTTCATACCCTTCACCTTAGAAAATGTAATTTATATGATGCAATCCCAAAACCTACCACCTTTTCCTATCCAACCAACAACTTGTTTTCATGTCGATGGAGGAATTTTGTCAGGGACGCGTGCACCTTGCGAAAGTCTATGTGTCGCGTTGTCGTCTTGATAGGATTCGTGTATCTGGAATTTGCAGAGGCATTATGTTTCTTCATTGGGCACAAACCATAATGCCTCCTACTCCCTTGACCGGTGTAAAACGACTCCTTTTCCTCCCTTTCTCCATTCAAATTTCCTAATCTTTCATTCTACCCATCTTCTTAGAACTTCTTAACCATTCTTACACACTTGACTAAATTATTGATGCATTGTTGACCAACTTATACTCCTTCAAGCTTCACCACCACCTCCATTATAGCTGCAAGTTGTTGGTCTCTTAGCTTCTCTACTCTGTTTGTTGCGACAATGTTGTTGGAGAGCTTGCAAGCTCACTCCTTCCTCTACATGCCTTGAGAGTATGTAGTTGTGAAGTGATGAGTCTATTTAATAGTCTATTTACTGATGTTTGTATGCATGATCTTATAAATTATCAGACAATCCTTTTAGATATATTCCTATAGATGGTGAAATCTGCAAATGCTCAAAACAAACAACACACATTAGCATGTTAGTTTAAAACAAATCAAATAACAACATCCATATGAAATGGTACATCAATGCTTTCAAATGCAAACAAATGATAAAATTAAGCTAAATAAGCACACGAAAAACATGAAGTAAGTCATCTCATATTGGATTAGTGCTTCTATGGAAAGAATCCCTTTCCCAATCCTTGATCTAGCTAAGCTAAATGATGAAATTGCTATGAATGTGATATGAAGATGGTGTGGGCAAAATCAATTCTCAAGGAGAGTGACTTTGCAAGAGATTGTGGAGTTATGGAGTTGTTGAAGGATTTGCTTGAGGATGAAGCCTCTATTTAAAGATTTTCAAATGCTAAGAGTGCCAAACATGGAGGATGTGGGACTAAGATTGGACAAATGAGAGGAAGACACTTGTCAAGTGGTGAGTGGTTGATGCATGTGCAAGATTTGGGAAATGTGCCCAAGAGGGGGGAAATTTGAATTCAAATTTGTGCAATGAATGCTGAGTTTGACCTTTGGAAGGGGACATGAAAATGAGCAATAAATGCAATGTTGGAGGGACAAATCAACTTGTCATATTTTTCAAACTTGAGGGAATATTCCCCATAAATGCTATGTTGAGTGAAAATGATGATTTAAATAAATCAATAAATGGATTTATTTGTGCAAGTGGCATAATCTAGAGAATGCAAGTGGGTAAGATTTAGCATTTAATCATGGTTAGATTAAATTAATGATGATTAGGATGATTTGACCAATTTGACTTGATTTAGGGGTTTAAATCAAACCAAAGAGAGAAATATGAATTGGATTTCAATTAAATAAAGTCCTGATTTATTTAATTAAAGGGATGATGATAGGATAAAGTTTGATTTATTTGATTTAAGCTGATGACTTTAGGAGATTGATAAATAAACTTGATTTATTTGTTGAATGGAATATGATTATGCATGATGCTAATTTTGTGTGTCTACATTTTGCCCTTCTTTGAAGCAATGTACTTGTTGTGTTGGTTCAAAGAATAAACTTGTTGCAATCAAAATTGAAAAATTTTCTGATTTTTCGGATGCCCCAGTGGAAAGAATTACACTGGTGCATTGCCCCCTCGAGAGATAGAGTGAAAAGATTCGATTTGAGAGGTTGATCTCACGATAAAGAGGTTCAAAATGGATGGTTATGATGAGATGATTTTAAGATGCTTAGAATAACAAATCTATATTATGATGATGATGCAAATGCAATGCATGTGAAATGATTGATGTTTCCTATTATGTATGATATGAATGATATGTCGACTGCTGATGGTTTGTATGATGGATGCATTGGTGACGATGATGTTAGTGCGGAAATGAGATGATGAAAAGAGGATCCAACAAGTCCATGATCTGACGAGACTTTATTAGAGATGATGATGATGATGATGATGATAAATGATGATGATTTGCTTATCAAGGATTGGGATTTTAAAAGGGATACTTACATTATGTTTGATAACACAATTAGGTACAATGCATCAAGGTACTTAGTGCGATGGAATTTGACTCGACAAACAGATAGAAGTATTCTTGTTCACACTTGACATACAAAAACCTTGCTAGGACATACCTAACAAAGCAAGTATTTGTCAGGTTATTTTACAAGAACGTCCAACAAGCACAACAAACAAAAGATAATGATCGTTGCCCCATTCCTATCTCTCTAAATCCTTCATTCGGATATCATCGAGAGGTCCTTGAATGAGCTGCAAAGAATAAGATAAATCAAAAGAAAAGATCGCGCTAAACAAGCCAAATGTTCTTCTATACCCTAGCCAGTGATGTTTTGATAGGATAAGAATCCACAGATATCCTAAAACATGCCCATTGTCGAATCCATATATCCTAGGACATGCATTGTGAGTAGATGATGATGGTCGATAAGTTGATCGATAAAGTTATTGATATAAGGTTGATTGACATGTTTGAAAAATGATCAAGAGTTTGATTTTATGCTTAAAAGATTTGTTGTTTGCTTTTGATTTTATGATTGAAGCTTGCTTTTACTGACGCCATTATTATTTAATGAAGTTGCCAAAGGATGAAGGTGATGATCAAATATTATGGATGATTGATTATCGCGTGAAAGTTTAAATGAGATGTGGATGGATTTTTCAAATATTTGATGTTTTGACATTTTGAAATGTTTTGAGGCTATTTTTGGTGTTTTGAGATTTACAAACAAGCTGATTTTGATTTTTGAATTTTTGATTTTGATGTCTCTGGGCCGATAGAGATTAGCCTTGGCTTCATGCTTGAGCCTCCTAGGACAACGAGTTTGACTTCAAATGTTTTTGATATTTTTCTCTCATTTTTGGACTTGTTTTTGATTTTGGATTTTTGGAGATTTTGACCAAGAAACTAACCTAAAGACCTATACTAGGGGCCTCGGGGGCTGATCGACAAATTAGCCTTGCCTACGCTATACACACAGAGACCACGTAGTTCGATTGACGACTCGACCGATTTACAGATGACGATATATATGATGAAATGTCAGCTTATTATGACAAACTTAAAGGACCCGAATTCCAACATGGGATGACGATCAACCCTTCTACTACTGCCTCAAGCTCAAAGACTAATGAGTTCAACAAGAAGACCTTATTTTTGAGTTTTTGAATGACTTTTGACCTATTTTGTATTTTGAGCTTAGAATGTTTTGGATTTTCAATTATTTGATGTTTTTGATTTTCTAATATTTTGATGTTTTTGGATTTTGATTTTGAGACTCTAAGACCATACAAATTCGATCCGATGAGAATGTGCCTCAAATAAGGATAATAGACTACCCTCGGATAAAGGCGTGACAACCTGGCCCCAGGATGCCAAGTAGTACTAGAGGGATCATGATACTAACACAGGACCAAGCTATGGTGCGGATGCAAATGAATGTGTGATGGATGGAGACCTGAATGTGATGGATGATAGGAGCGAAATGGAAGGATAATGCAGATCAAGCCATAAAGATCCTGGTGGATGGAAAGTACTTATTTACTTGCCAGCTCGCTTGCTGTGTTTTCACAGATCAAGCCATAAAGGTCTTGGTGGATGGAAAGTACTTATTTACACAAGGCGCCTGTTTGCCAGGTTTTCACCAAGGTACTTGCCCAAAGTGCTAGCAAAGTGGTTTTCACTAGAGGACGATTTTTTTGATCCTTTTTTTGATTTTTTTGGATTTTTTGCTTTTTTGATTTTTTGTTGTTGTTACCAAGATGCCTGTTTGCCAGGTTTTCACTGAAGTAACCATTTTTTTAGGACTTTTTCTATTTTTTTTGGATTTTTGGTTTTATACCTTGAAGAAATTAGGCATAAAACTTTTTGAGATGGGAGCTATTTATTGGCTCTTGCAGAGGTTCCCCTTCAGGTGTTGATAGCTGATATGCCTCTGATTTATAGCTTGTTGTGATGATGAAAGGCCCTAACCAATTGGGTTCGAACTTGCCTTTGCTGCTGGGATTCAGGACATTCTTCTGATTTTCTTTTAAGACCAATTCTCTGACTTGGAAAGTCCTACTTCTAATCTTCTTTTTGTAACTTCGTTTGAGTCTATTTTGATAGACTTGCAGATGATTCAAAGCATCTATGCGTCTCTCATCCAGTAGCTCCAGCTCGTTTAATCTTGACACCCAGCAGTCCTCATCAGTGATGATATTTTGTAATGATATTTTGAGGGATGGGAGCTCGATCTCAATTGGGAGTACAACCTTTGATCTATAGACCAAGGAGAATGGTGTGGCGCGAGTGGGTGTGCGGATGCTAGTTTGATAAGCCCAGAGGGCAAGATTAAGCTACAAGTGCCAGTCATGACATGCGTCATTGACTATTTTCTTGAGGATTTTGAGGATGGTTTTGTTCTTTGCTTCTGCTTGGCCATTTCCTTGGGGATAGTATGGGGTGGAGAAGCGATGCTAGATTTTGAATTTCTCGTACAAGTCGCGAACCTCATGGTTCTTGAATGGTGTCCCATTATCTGAGATAATGGCTTGTGGGACATCATAACGACAGATGAGATAGTTCAGGATGAATTTTGAGATTTGCTTCCCAGTGATATACGTCATGGGTATGGCTTCCACCCACTTTGTGAAGTACTTGGTTACAGTTATAATGAATTTGTGGCCATTGGATGAGGTGGGTGAGATTTTCCCAATGAGATCGAGTCCCCACTGTGAGAAAGGCCATGGTGTGACGATTGGGTGAAGCTCTTGAGATAGAGCATGGATGAGGTCCCCATGTTGCTAACATTATAAACACATTTTAGCATGATCATGCGCTTCTCTTTCCATCGTGGGCTAGTAATACCCCATCCTCAGCAATTTCTTAGCGATGGTCATTCCACTTGAGTGTGAACCACATGTACCGTTATGAACCTTGGTTAGAGAAGTTAATGGCTTCTCAGTATTTAGACAACGTAACAAGGTACCTTCTATGCTTCTACGCTATAAGGTATCACCTAGGATGATGAATCTAGATGCTTTTTTTATGAAGGTTCGTTTTAGGCTTGATGGTAGGTCAGCGGGTATGACTCCTATGCGAAGATATGTGTAGATGTCATGATACCAAGGATCGCTAGGACCAATGATTTCACACACATATTATGATTATGGTACCTCAAATGTGGGGACGAGAAGCTGCTTGATCATAAATTCATATTTTAGCACATTGTGAGGGATGTCTACTAGAGACCCAATTGTAGCCATGGCGTCAGCAACTCTGTTGTTGGTTCTTGGAATCTGCTCAAATGTTATGTCGATGAAGGATTCCTTTAGAGTCTCCACCAATTTTTTGTATGGAGTAAGCTTATCATCCTTAGTCTGATATTCATTATTGACTTGGTTTATGATCAACTAAGAGTCTCCGTAGACTTTGAGTGTTATGATGTTCCATTGTACTGCTATCCTAAGACCTATAGTCAAAGCCTCGTATTCTGCAATGTTGTTAGTGCAAGGGAATGCTAGTTTGTATGACCTTGGTATGTAGTCCCCCTGTGGGGTGATGAAGAAGACACCAGCTCCTGATCCATGTTGGGTATATGAACCATTGAAGTATAATTTCCAATGGTCAGTTACATTGATGTTAAAGATGGATTCATCTGGGAATTCTGAAACAAGAGGGTTCTCAAAATAAATGGGTGCTTCTACTAGTTGATCTGCAATAACTTGACCCTCGATGGCTTTCCTCTCTACATACTCGATATCATACTCTAACAGTATCATTACCCATTTTGCCATTCTGCCTATGAGCATTGCCTTGGATAAGAGATACTTGAGGGGATTAATTTTTGCAATGAGCTTTATCTTGTGTGCCAACATGTAGTGTCTAAATTTTTGGGATGCAAACACTACCGCAAGGAAAGCTTTCTCGATGAATGAGTAATTTAGCTCGTGGCCAACCATTGTCCTGCTGATACAGTAGATAGCCCTCTCCATTCTATTTTCATCATGCTGAGCCAAGAGAGCTCCTAGGGCTGCTACTGTTGCTGATACATATAAGATCAATGGCTTTCTCTGGATAGGTGGCATTAACACTGGTGGTGTTAGTAGGTATTCCTTGATTTTGTTAAATGCCTCTTCACATTTTGTATCCCATTTATATGCTACCCCCTTGTGGAGTAGGTGTGGATTCTGCTTGTCTGCCAGTTGTGCTATGAATTTTCAGATGGATTGAAGTCAGCCTTGGAGGCCTCTCAGTTGTTTTAATGTCTTTGGTGCTTCCATCTCAAGGATTGCTTTTACTTTCATGGGATCCACCTCAATACCCCTCATGGAGACTATGTATCCTAGTAATTTACCTGATTGTATGCTGAAGACACACTTCTTGGGATTTAGTTTGACTTTGTATTCCTCCAGTATGTCAAAGATAGCACCTAGGGTTGCTATGTGATCTTGTCTTTTTCTTGACTTTGCTAGAATATCATCGAAATAGTCTTCGACTATTTTTTGAATCATGTCATGGAATATTAGTGTCATGGCCCTTTGATAGGTTGCTCTTGCATTCTTTAGACCAAATGGCATCATGTTCCAGCAGTAGGTCCCCCATGGACAAGTGAAGGTCATCTTATGTTGATCTTCTTTTGCTATCATGATCTAATTATATCCTAAAAAGTCGTCCATCAGTGATAGCATCTCATGCCCTGTTGTCATGTCAACTATCATGTCGATATTGGGAAGTGGAAAATCATTCTTGGGACATGCTTTGTTCAAATATCTGAAATCTGTGCAGATTCTAATGGCTCCATCAGGCTTTGATACAAGTACCAAGTTTGATACCCATTCTGGATAATCGATTGGTCATATGAATCCTACGTCTAACAACTTTTTGAGCTCCATTTTGACTAACAAAGCGATTTGAGGATGCATTTTTTGTAGCTTTTGTCTAACAGGTTTGCATTTGCATACACTACTAAGTGATGAACCATAGTCTCTGGATCAAGCCCTAGCATGTCAGCATAACTCCATGTGAAGTTTATTTGTCTTTCCTTTAGGAATGCTGCTAGGAGTTCTTGCTCTTCTAATAATAACGATTCCACATAGAATGTGATATGTGAGGCCTCCTCTGTTCCTAGGTTGACTGGATTGCATTTTTCAGCCAAGATTACTGACTTTTCCTGATGAATAGCTCTTAAGGGAAGATTGAATCCTTCATCCTTAGGTGCCTCAAAGAGGTTTTCACCGTTGGATACGTCCTTTCTTTTTACTATTTTCTTGTTAGAGAGTGCCACAGTGTGGTTTTCACTCAAGGACTTGGATATGATTCTTAGTTTCTGACTTTTGCGACTAAAGGATTCAATCGTTTCCCCATAATAGGCATGTGTGTCCAAATCTATTATAAAGCCTGCTTTGTGATCTCCATCTGGAATGTAATCCCTCAATCCCATGAATTCTGGGAGCGCCTCATCATTTTTGAATGTATCAAGAATTGGTGGTCCTTGTTGGTCATAGTCGATCAATTGGGGGTAGACTAAGCGAATCTCATGATTTTGATGATTGGATTCAAAGGAGAGGGTGCTAATCATACACAGGGTGGTGTCCTCAAATAACCTAGGTAGATTAGTCAAAGTATCTTCGTCATCACTACTAATATAGGGCTTAGTTATGAAGTTATGTGTGTCTTCATTTGTGACAATTGGTGAGTGTACTTGTACTAGTACTAGCTGAGGAGGGATACTAACCGTTCTAACCAGAGGACTTCGGCCACGTATGGTTATTCTCAGAATGGTACATCCAAGACCAAGATTTATTATGGGTCGCGTCTCTGGCATGATAGGTATTGTGAGCCCATTGTCATTTTGTCCTAATTGTTGATTTATGTCGTAGCCCATGGCAAGCATCATTTGTAGGCCTTTGCTTGTCTCGTCCATTGGTAATTTAGGTATCAGTCTTTCATCTTGATACAACATGTGAGATGGATCTGCTTCAATAACCTCATGGGCAAGGTCTCCCCAGCTTGTGAATTTAGGATAATCTTGAGGAGATGTTTGTGATGTGGAAGCTTGATTTTCTTGTGGGCGTCCCTGTGATCTAGGAGATTGTGGTAACTCTCCTATCATGAAAGCATTGTTAGGGAGTTTGTAGCTTCCACAACCATCCTCCTGGATGATGAGCTTGATATCGGAGATGGTGGGTATGGCGAGAGTGGCGGGTGTCTTTGTCACAAAAGTGGATGCGAGGGTGGTGGGATCGATGTATTGTGTGGATGGGCCCTCATCATTCTTTGGCACTTGGGGGATTTTGTAATACTTGGCCTCAAAAATTTTGCAATATGAAAATAGTTCAGGATCTCCGTGGACAATGACCTCTTGTCCATTATGTGTAAATTTCACACATTGGTGGAAGGTTGATGCTACATCTTTCATCGCATGGATCCATGGGTGTCCTAGGAGGATATTATATGGCAAGTTGAGGTCCAAGACCTGACAGGTGGTTTCCATGAGCATTGGAGCTACTTGAATAGGGAGTTTGATTATGCCCTGAGACACTCTTTCTTGGTCATCATATGCTCTTATCGTGATACCTTTGCCTTTGTCGATGGAGTCTTCTACTATTTTCAACTGCTTGATGAGGCTAAGAGAACAGATGTTCAAACCTGCACCTCCATCCACTAAGACCCTTTTGATTTTGCTGTTGTTTACAATGGCTTCCAAATGAAGTGCACGGTTGTGAGATGGTTGGGTGGGGAAATCCTGGTCAAAGAATGTAAGAAGATTAGGCATTATGATGTTTCTGATCATAGCTTGGAATTGTTCCACATCAAGATCTGCGGGGACGGTGGATGAGGCTAGTGCTTCTTCAAGGATCTTTTTATAGGCTGATGATATTTTTAACAACTCCATGATGGAGATATGTGCTGATGTTCTTTTGAGTTGGTCTACGACACTGTAGCCATTAGGAGTGGATCTAGATGAAGGAACTCTATTTGGTTGGGATGATCCTGCAATGGTGACTTTGCCGCCTCTTGTGGTGACTCCACAATCTTCACCATGGGTGCCCTTGATGGTGATGGCCATGCAGTCTTCATTTAGGGAGGCAACAAATGATTCATAAATATTATTTACACTGCCCTTCCCTTTATCATTTTTATTCCCTTTGTTGCCATGATTCTGCATCGGATTCGTGTAGATTTTTAGATCTTGATTTCTCGTCGGTTGTTCCACGTTTATGATTCTTTTGTCAATGAGATCTTGGATGATGTTTTTGAGTCTCATGCAATTGTTTGTGGTGTGGCCTTTGATTTTATGGAATTCACACAGTTGATTCTCATTGTACCAAGGAGGTTTGATATCAGTTTCTTGGTAATTCTCAAAGGTAGGAGCCTGGATGAGTTTTTCGTCGATCAACCTTTTCATGATGTCCTCAAGTGGTTCCCCCAACATAGTGTATTTTCATTTAGGATACGTCTTGCATTGAGGTGGGCCCCTTTGGTCATTGAGATTATTGATGGTGGGATTGTTGTTAGGTTGATATGTTGTGTGATGAGTGTTTTGATTTGGTGTTTGTATTTGTTGTGCGGGTGTGTTTTGGCATGGACCACTAATGATCACCTTGGCATCTACGACACCATCATTAGTGATGTTTTTGTTCCTTTCCCATGTACAAGGTTTATCATTGTAATTTGATGATGGGCGGTTATTTTGTGGTTCATGATATGATGTTAATTCTGGGGGTTGAGTTACAAGGGCTCTTTTGATGCTAAGCACCTTGGAGATCAATTGTTTATATGTACTGATACCTTGAACTTTGAGATGAAATGACAAGCGGCTTTCAAGGTTGGCGATGATTGTGCAGACTTATTATTCTTCTAGCATAGTCCACTTGCTCTGATTGGCCTTGGATCACCATCATTGAAGAAATGAAGCAAAAGATTCATTCTTCCCTTGTTTTAGAGCGTATAGTTCTTCAAGACTAACATCCATTGCAATATTACATGTGTAGTTCTTAATGGTAGCATTGCCTACCAAGCTCCTAGGGAATAGTCGCATCAGATAAGTATCGTCATATGCGACCTCCATGCAATGAACCTGGAATTCCCTGATGTGATCTTTAGGGTTTCCCATCCCTCGATATTTTTCAAATTTGGGGATTTCAAATCCCTCGGGGAATGGTTTCATGTCTAGGCTCCTATCAAATGGATAGGGACACAAGTTGTGCGTTTTGGTTGTTCGCCCTGATTGAAGGTCGAGCACTTGTTGTGAGAGCAACCTGAGTTGTGTCGTCACATCACTTTGTGGATCAGGGGGTGGGATGAAAGTATTTTGAGGTGTTTCAATTGTTGGTTGGGTGGATGGGTTGGTTGGTGCATTGTTCAATGGTATTGGCATGTTGTGGCGGGTGAAGTAGGCTTCTACTTGCTTTTGGATGAACAATGCTTGTTGTTGATCTTATTGTTGTTGCACTAGGATTTGTGCTTGTTGTTGTGCTTATTGTTGTTCCCACAACGCTTGTTGTTGGGCTGCTAATTCTACCACTTCTTGTTGTTCTTGGTATTGCTTTAGTGCTTGTTGGTATGCTTGCACTTGCATTGCTTGTGCAAGAAGTTGTGCTTGAGCGACCCTTTGTGCTTGCAATGCTTGTGCGGCTTGGGTAGCTTGTTGTTGTTGTTGCAATAATGCTTGGGCTTGTTGTGCTTGTTGCACTTGTATTGCGGCTTGTGCAGCTTGAGCGGCTTGTTGTTGTTGTTGTTGTTGCAATAATGCCTGGGCTTGTTGTGCTTGTTGCGCTTGTATTGCGGCTTGTGCAGCTTGAGCGACTTGTTGCATGGATTTTTGTTTTTGCACTTGTTGGTAGCCTCTTTGGAAAGTAGCTTGCAATGCCGTGTCATATTGGCTTGATGTGGTGAACGTTGGTGGTGGTGGATTTGGAATGGTGGTAGATGATGATGTTGTGTTGATGTTTTGTGTGTTGGATAATGCTATTGATGTGATGGGTCCTTGAGAGACCCTATTTTGTGATGTGAGAGGTGTGTTTGATGATGTTTCCATTGCTTGTGTGTTTGTCATTTGTTGTTGTGATATCAACAACAAATTTTGAGTGTTTGGTGCAATGCTTTGATTGATGGTTGGGATGTATGTTTGATTGATACTTGGTAGGGGAGGAAGCCCTAGACCAAGGAGTGGTGCGGATGATAATGGCAATGGCGGAAGAGGTGGAAATGTGAGTTGTTGTGAAAACGTCGTGGTGTAAAATATGCCCCTAGTCCGAACATATCTCCCTCTTGTGAGTTTTTGAGAAGAGGTGTTTGTGGTGTTGCGTGAAAGAATGTTGATGATGGATCGTGATGGAATGTGAGAAGAACATTTTTGTGTAATGGGTTTTCGGGTATATTTTGTTCCAATATGGTGCTTGCATCCAAACTTTGATTATTAACAAGGGGATGTGATTGAAGAGCATTGAGAAATGTGTTTCCCTTGTTGACATTTGGTTGGGTTGGAGCAAACGATGTCGTGATTTGCGAAATGTTTTGCGTGACGTTTTGGGATGGAGGCGTAGATGAGATGGGGATGGTGGATGAAATAGGAAGAAAGAATGTCTCCACTATAGTACTTACATCAAAATCCGAAGGCAACTTGGCCCCTTATTTTGCTAATTCAAGCATGTATAACGAAGGGTTGAGTCTCATCATGACGTTGATGATTCGATGGTTATCTGGATTTTGGAGCATTTCTGTCATTTCCTCGCGAGACATTCCAAAAGTAGGGTCCTCTCCTTGGTTTTCTTCTTGTGGGTTTTGTGATGATGTTAGAAGGCTAATTGTGAGATTTCCATCCCCAATGGGATTCATTTCAGGAGTGGTTTGGCTAAGATCACTTGAAGTGGGTGTTTCTTTGTTGGCTTCCATACTCTTCTTGTATTGAGATCTAGTTAGACTCATAAAATGAGAATCAATCTTCGAGAATATGAGAGATGAATCTCTCAATTCTTTGGATTAATCTCTATTTTATGTCCCAAAGTGAAAGTTTTAGGATGTTTTTTGGGGATCAAAGGTGATGATATGATGATGAATGATATGAATGTTTTGGATTTTGATAAATCTTGAATGAGACACTAGGCTTTAGGACTTGGATTTGATTGGATTTCGGATTTGGGATTTTGTCCTTGATTTTGATTTTGATTTTGTTTTGGATTTTCAACAAAAGGACCCTAAGATGTTTGATAATGATATAAGAGATAGTTTTGTTCAAAGGATGATGATTTGGATATGTGTGAGGAGAAGGATGCATCTACCCACACCTATCCAAATAAGATGATAGTTTCACTAAGTATATGAAGAAGGATTCATCCACATACACTAAGTTAGACAAGATGATTTTGATAACTTTGACTAAGTATATGCAAAAGGATGCATCTACACATGCCTAGCCAAAGGTGTTTTGATAAATGTTTTCAAGGACTTGGTCATAATGTTTTTGGATGATTTTTATTTTTTTGCCACAAAGCCTAGTATCAAAGATGATTTCAAGATTTTCCAAAAGATGATTTGCGAGAGGGATTTGAGTTTGATGTTTTGAAGGATGGACGAAAAAGGATTTTGATTTGATTTGATCCCTAGATGAACCTAAAAAAACCACTTTGTTTACCTAGATCTAGGTATTGAAGAGCATGCAAATGCTTCCTAAAGACCTTTGTAACCAAGGATTGATTTCTTTTGAACATTCATTTTCAATGATTTTTTGCTTTGGGAATTGTGAGTCTTCAACACATATGAAAGTTCACTTTGTTTAGCTTTGCTTAATGTCTTTATTTTATGAAAAACACTCTCTTTGATTAAAGTTTCAAACTAAGATGTCCAATGTCTTAATTTCTTCAAACCCCACAAGATATGTTATGTGGAAATTTAATGAACTTAAGACAAGGGTTTTCCTATTGTTTACTCAAGGAGATGAATCGAGATGTAACCCAATGTTTAGAAACCTCTAAGGACATGAGTCCCAAGGGAAAGCAATAACATATGGATTGAGTCAATGATATTTGTCTCCAAGAAGGTTTGAAATTTGGATGATGTTAAGTGTTTGTTTTTTATTTGTTTTCGATCAAGCAATGTATTTTCAAACTGACTCACAAGCAATGCAACATCCTAGCTTAATGGGTACGTTTTTCTTGGTGGGCTTGCCTCATGCCCTTTGTAGAAGAGATTATTTTACATGCAACCAAGGATAAAATATAAAGTTATGTTAAGAATGAAGTCTTAACCTCTATTTCAACCAAGATCGGACATGGCAAGTAACTTCTTGGAATCTAAGTTCCAATGCACCACTTTGATAAACTCGCTCAATGGATCAATAGGCCACTACAAAACAAGGGTTCTAGATCAGACTTTCCATTTGTAGGAGTTGACCCAACGTGGCAAGAGTCCCATTTCAGATCCATCTTTTCGGAGTCAACCGCGTGATATTGGCGTTTCTTCCAATATACATTTATATCCCGACTGGAAATACTCTTGGCTTTAGAGTGTTACTGGTTGAGTCGTTCCCTTGGGTGAGAAATTTTTCCCCAAGGCAGGTCCTCTAGGATAAAAAAAGCAAGCAAAGACAAAATTCGTAACTCCATCAATCTTTGACAACTTAAAGAAAGAGAATATACGCGATGATGCTCTACTCACACTCGTACAAGATGTTCAATTTTAAACCCAAATCGAAGTGTGTATGGGCAATTATTTACACAACTTAATGTCACCAAAAGCCTTTTGATTCTCAAGATCGCCGTGAGGCGTGAGAGAAGCGCATACGTCTTTTGATGATATTACTTTGTGTAAATAATTACAAAACAATAAAAGCACACATTCATTTTATCCTTCAAAGCAATGGTTTGATTCGTTTTAAGCACCAAAGGAAAGATGAAGATTGCTTGTCCAATTTTAGCCCAAATTGAAATCTAGTAGGTGTCTAAATTTCAATTTTAACCCTTTGCAAATGAAAAATCAAAGTGTTCTTTTTAGACCCAATCAAAAGTTAGTGTTCTAAAAACAAAAGATAACAATTTCATGAAGAGTGTTTAAGAAAACACTAGAGTGTTTAAAAAAAACACTTTGATTTTTTCAAAATATCCTCCTTCTTTCATTTTCCTTTGCTAGCCTTGTCTTCCTCGCTTTCCTTCATTTGTACCTTTGTTTGTTTTTGTACCTATTCCATAGTGGATTGGTGTCAAATGTGTAAATGACCCTTTCCCAATCCTTGCTCAAAGCTAAAATGATGTAAATGCCAATATGATGAAGAGCAAGATTAGTTCTCAAACCAAGAGAGTAACCTTGCATAAAAGTTGTGGATCCATTGATGAGGATTAAGGCCTTCTTTTATAGATTTTCTTGATGAGAGATTGGCCAAATGGGTGAATGTGGGACTAAAGATCCACCAATGAGAAGAGGCCACTTGTCAAGTGGTGAGTGGTTGATGCATGTGCAAGATTTGGGAAATGTGCCCAAGAGGGGGGAAATTTGAATTCAAATTTGTGCAATGAATGCTGAGTTTGACCCTTGGAAGGGGACATGAAAATGAGCAATAAATGCAATGTTGGAGGGACAAATCAACTTGTCATATTTTTCAAACTTGAGGGAATATTCCCCATAAATGCTATGTTGAGTGAAAATGATGATTTAAATAAATCAATAAATGGATTTATTTGTGCAAGTGGCATAATCTAGAGAATGCAAGTGGGTAAGATTTAGCATTTAATCATGGTTAGATTAAATTATTGATGATTAGGATGATTTGACCAATTTGACTTGATTTAGGGATTTAAATCAAATCAAAGAGAGAAATATGAATTGGATTTCAATTAAATAAAATCTTGATTTATTTAATTAGAGGGATGATGATAGGATAAAGTTTGATTTATTTGATTTAAGCTGATGACTTTAGGAGATCGATAAATAAACTTGATTTATTTGTTGAATGGAATATGATTATGCATGATGCTAATTTTGTGTGTCTACAATTCCTATGCTATGCTATCTCTTTATGCTTATTATACAACCTTGGACCTAGATTATAATAATGGAAATATAATTATGATATAGTAGCATTGCATGATTTATATGTGCATATGTATGGAATGTGATTGGAATTTTGTGTTTAATCATGGTAGTTAGCTTTGTGTATGTGTTTTGTGGATTAACCTTTTGCAGCCCAAGAAGACACTATAGCCCACAACAACTGAAAGTTGTAGCATGTAGTCAAAGGAGAACTTGGATAGCAAAACAAGGGAAGTGCCATAACAAGCTGAGTGTAATAACTACCATGTGAAGACACCTAATGGAGTTAGTCATGCATCATTATGACAGTTAATAAGGCATTGAAGAAGAATTTTTTTATTGATAGGATTCTGGATAACTGATTATGTGTTCGACATGCAAATCTATTTTGCAGAGTTTTAGTCTTGTTTGAACTCTTGCTTCTTTTCAGTTGTAGTTTGAATAATTCAATCTTAATTACATACTCTGGTATCTAGGGAGATGTAGTTAATGATTTAATTTAACAATTGTGTTTAAAATAAACTCTCATGTGCTTATATATAGTCGATGGTTGAGTCTTTAGTAAAGTTAGTTGATTAATCTCATGCTTGTGGATTTTGTTATCAATTTTTTCTCAGTTTTTAGTTATAATCTACAGTCATGTTGATTGTTCATAAATGGTTTTATTGAATACAATCTTTGAGCAAGATTTTATGTGATCTTTTGGAATGGGTAATGAATGAAGTTCAAGTTCATATGGATGCGTAGAATCTGAGGATTTAGATTGGTTTTAGTTAAGCGAAGACAACCACTTGAGCAAGCCACTCAATGAAACTATTCTTCAATACATTTATAATTATTTTATTTCTGTAAATAGCTATTATTTCTACTAGTCATTTTTTTTTTTGGTTACAACAGGGTGTCCCCGCGGCCCCCCGCCCAGCGTCACCTAGAGGCGAGCGGGGGGCGAGACTAGTCCCTGCGAGTGTTTGCAGCGCCGGCCACCACATTCACCAGGTAAGTACCGAGAGCGGAATCGAACCCGAGACCATGAGGAGCCATCCCACAGCCTCAAGCCAATCCCGCTACCTGAGCCGACTTATTTCTACTAGTCATTACTTTATAAATTGGATGGAAGTTAAATTAGATTCTCATATTTTGATTATTAATGATGGTTGTTCATGTGCATGAATGTATTTAATTGACTCGTAGTACTCTGGAGGATAGATTAAGTTAAATTATCAGTTTTGAGCTAGGTTCAGTAATTATATGTTAGCAGCAATTCAACTACAGATTATGTTGTAGACACCCATAGCCATTAGCGCTAGTTTACTTCTTTCACTGTTATATGTTTTTATGATTTTCCAAAAAGTATAATACATTTAATAGGATAACCTAGGTAATCCCAGGTCTTTGAAGGCACATATAGTGCAACACCATCACAAGTTTACAAGCCCTAGTTGAAAATTTAATGAAGTCCTTACAATGTTGAGTGGACTATTTAGCTAGTCATTCCTCTAAATTGTGTGGTTTCTACCAAGTTTACAAGACACTAGTTTAGACTCTACATGAAGGTTATATCCTCTATTGTCAATTATTTTTGCATCATTGTGTTATGTAGTAGCATATTGTTGTTTTGTGTTTTTCTTGGCATCTTTATTTCCATACACTTTCTTTATCATCTTTCTACATTGTTGTTATCTGGTTGTCCATGGAGGTGGAAACACCAAAGCGAGGGACTGACTGAGGTAGTCCTCTAAAAATAGCCCCAACATTTTCCTTGGTCTTGTGTCTATAGGTGCTTTTTGGTTGGAGTTGGTTGAAAAATCACGTTGCAAGGAGTTTGATACTGTTTTCTCACTTCCTTTGTCAATTTGAGCATATTTAATTAAAGTATTCTTCTTGTTGTACCATATTTTTGTACTTTCTTTACATTCTGTCATAACATAAAACTTTATTAGTCAAGTTGTTAGTTTGGTTTCTTGTGTTTTTATCTATCTTAGAAGTCCTATGTTTGTACGAATGTCAACACTCCGCGCTGGAGTCCATGTCCTACGTTGCCATCCTCAAGCAGTGAGTTGTCTGGGCCGCATATTGAACTCTAGAAATCAGCTCGTTTGACCCCCTAAAACATTCAAGTTAGTAGAAGGATAGTAGCAAACTGATTGCTCTTCCTTTTTTACCTTAGCATCTTAAACTTTCTAAATCATTTAGCAAGCTTGAGGTACATTAGGTAGCCTGTTGTTTGGGACTCTCTTGTGACCTAGAGTCTTAGAGCAATCGGTCCCCCTCCTCTATAGTTTTTATTATCATTTTTCATTTCTTTTGCCTTAGATCCCTCGAGAGCACACACTCTGCCATCTTGTATTTGTTGTGGAGGTGGAAACAACAACATGGGGTTTGACCAAGGTAAGCCCCTATATTACACAACCCTTCTCCCTCTATTTATTTTATAGGTTTACATGTTTGTTTCTAGTTGAAGTGGATTTGACATATGAAGGCTACTAACCCTAATTCATGTTTCAAGGACTCATCATCAACAAACTAGGGCATATTGATTATTTGAGCTATGCCAAACTTCAAATCTTGATTTCTCTTATCAGAGACCTTCAAACACTACCACACCTATACAAACTCTAAAACCCTAGATCTCTACACTCCTAGACTAGGGCGTGTAATGCCTTGTCCTACTAGTTCTACTCCAACTTTCAATGATAGGTTCCTCAGTGTGTCTCCTGCTCATATCTATTTTGTATTTTTATGTCTCTGTTTTGTAATTTCTAGATATTGTTGCACTTAGTCAATTTGGTCATATTTATCCTAGTTCATTGCAACATTACATCAATCATCACACAACACACACAGAAAGGGACCAAACCCCTAACCAACCTATTTGGCTCTCCTTTAAAAACAAAAACCAAATAATACCTCTTGGTTAGTTTTGTATCCCTAATGTTTATTATGAAAAAATTGATCTAGTTTAGAGTAAGTGTAAAAATATAGGGGATCAAAAAGGGGCCTTAAGTGGCCACTTTTTTCCGAAATTAGGAAATATTGGCCTTGGATGAGAAATTAAAAATAGTTACACTAATTTTTTTAAGATGCAACAAAAACAAAAATCATAGTGCTTCTAATCTACTTTCTAAACTACTATTTTTTAAAATGGTAGAGATTAGGGGGTTCAAAAAGGGGCCCACACAAAGTGGTCTATTTTTTCAAAAAAAATATAACATAGCGTCTAGTGCACCCCCCTAAAATGTTCTTTTTTTAGTATTTCAAGAATCACTTCAGTGAGAAATTAGCTAACACCATGTAGTTTATGCCCAATTTTTCTTCTAATTTTTAAATGAATATTTGATTTTTACTAATTTTCAAAGTGGATACATCCTGGAAAATAGAAAATTGAGCATGCTCCACCTGAAAAAAAAAAAAAACTAATTAAAAATCATTTTTTAATGTGTAGAATGGAGTCTAGTTTCTAAAAATGATTTATTTGAAATTTCGATGAACAATTAAAAAATAAAGTAAAAAATACTACACATTAGTTTTATAAAAACGGATACACTAACAAAAGAAATTAAAGATGAAAACCTTAACATACTCAAAATCTAAAAAAAATTACATGGTTAGATAACTAAGAGAGAGCTTAACATTATTGTGGTATTTTTTGACTTGACATTGAAACATGTGCAAACTTGAAGGGGAGAATGCTTGAGATTATGTCAATTTTTTTACTATTTGCAAAAATATTCCTTTAGATGTTGAAAAGTTACTCTAAATCTTTGGGTTGGAAGCCCAAGGCAAATACAAGTGAAAGGCTTAGATATTTCCAAAGCAAAACATAACACGAGTTTGTTATAATATGCTCGCATTAAATGTGAATGCATTCACATAAGGCGAGCACACTATAATGCATCGTATTATATTTTGCTTTGAAAAATTATCTATCTCTTTCTCTTCTAGTGAAACTATAACATGAAATGAACATTTAAGTATAAGTGAAATTTATATATGGACATTCATTTTCTTATACTTTAAGTTATATTTAATGTATGTCATTTCAAGATGTTTGAGAATGGTTTTGAATCTTTAGGAGTTGTAATGCAGATTCTAGGTTTTGGAAGATCTTATAATTTTTTAGACTTAGTCAGTAATCAATAAGTACTCAATAGGCTCCCAAAATATTGCTCTCTCTATCTCACTCCATCTATATCCCTTACACTATTGACCTCTCTCTCACTCTCTCCTTCCCTCTCTAATTTTATCTCACCTCTCTCCCTCCCTCCCCCTCTCTCTCTCTCTGTTTCTCTCCTCTCTCTTTTCCTGTCCATCTCTCTACCTACCTCTCCCTCTATCACTCCCTACCTCTCTCTCTCTCTCTACACCTCACTATCTCACATCTCTCTTCTCCCTCCCCTCTTTACTTCTCTCTATCTATTCTCACCTACCATCTCTCTATCATCTCTCTCTTTATCTTATTCTTTACCTATCACCCTTTCCTTTCTCTCTCTCTCTCTCTCTCTATCTCACCCCTCTCCCTCTCCCTCCCTACTCTCTTTCTCATTCTCTCCTTCCCTCTCTACTTCTCTCCATCTCACCTCTATCTATCTTCCTCTCTAATTCTCTCCATCTCTCCCCTTCCCTTTCTACCTCTCTTTATCTCTCCTCTCCCTCTCTACATATCTCTCCATCCCTCTCTCTCTATCTATACTCTCCATCCCCACTATTCATCCCTCTATCCATCTCTCTCTCTTCAAGTAGGAAGAGGTAAGTAGAGAGAAAGGTAGCAAGAGAGATATAGGGACATGTATGGAAGGAGGAAAAGGTAGTGAAAAGGTGAAAAATAGGGGTGTCCCTAGGATTTCCCAAAATGGAAAAGTGGATCCAAAGAGGGAAAATGGGTCTTATTATTCCTCAATTCATTCGGAAATGAGGTCCACACAATGAAATGACTATCAACCTTGAGGTCAGTCAAGTCAAAGTGTGAATATGAAAATTTCTCTTTTTTGCAAGGACGTGGGTCTAGGCCAAACAAAACTTTGGGGAGAAAGATTAAAAATAGAAAATCAAGTCCAAAATTCCTTTTACAAAGTGGATTTAATAGATTTAAGATAAAACAGAAGGAACCAACATATTTTATAGAAAAATTGGGAGGAATAAATGTTGTGCACCTTTCAAAAGTTGTTTCTACAAGCTGAACAGGGACACATTCGCTTGGGGCAAATGGGTCCTGGTAAACTTTTATGAAAAATTCTAAATCTGAAAATGAAGCCTGAGACCTGTAATTCTTCCCTGTAACTTGATACCTCCGCTCCCAGATCTAGATCTAAGCAAAATCTGCAAAACAAAATTTGTTGTTTGTTGGTGGATAGGGGTTTGCCTCAGTCAAACGCCAAGTTTGGTAATTAAACCTTGATGAAGAATATAGATCTGAAACATGAAATTGTGTGCAATCCTAACCTTAAGTGTGTCTAATATTAAGACTAATAATTAAAAGAAACCCTACTCAAGTGTGTTAGAATAGGATCCTTAAATGAATATGCACAATGATGAAGACCTACTTTAGGTGACCTCAAATCACCTTATTAAGTCATAAATCTGATTATACCTTCCTTAGGATGAAATTAGAAAGATAATAGAAGATGGAATCACTTAGGAAACAAGTCATTAGGCTTTGTTGAATGCCTTGTGGATCTCCCAAAACCTAGAATCCATCATGATCCTTTATAAGCAACTATCATCAATCCTTTAGCAATTCTTGATCTTGATATCAAAAGGAGCTTGAAGACCTACAAAAAAATCTCAAATTTTGCTCCAAGACTTCACTTTTGAATGCTTCTCCTTGATCTTGAATATGAATTCTTGATCTCATATGAATTTCTCTTCCTTGTCTCTTGTCTAGTGTAAAATGAATGTGAGACTTAGTTTTATAGGCTTCCTATCTAATTTTCCAACTATTAGATCCCAAAATATGACATGAAATTTGAATTTGAGAGATTGAAATGCCGCCAAAAATATATCCAAAGTTGAGTTCAAGGAACTTAATGAGGACCCATTCACCCATGGGTGAATGGGTCCTGACCTAAAACTTCAGGACTCCTTAAATGTCAGAGCATTAATTTGATCCATAACATTTATTCAATGCGGGTTGTGGTGTCGAGAATTAAATAAAATTAAGTAAAATAGGCCTTGGGATACATGATAAGGGGGTATTAGGGGCCTATTAATGGGATTTTAAAATGAATTAATGAAAAGGTCACCAAAATAGGTCCAAATGAGTGTGAATTGTACTTTCTCCTAGAAAAGGGGTAAAAAATTCTACACTACATTTAGCCCCCACTTTAGCGGCCATATGACACTAAGTGCGTATGCAAGATAAAGTAGTTCTAACACAATTTATAAAAAGGATACTCATATGGATTCATTAGGGAGAATGAAGCCCCCACTATAGTTATCTACAAAACCACAATGTTAGGAACCACATCTTGCAAGACAGATTCGTTAGTGGCTCAAAAATCCTCTTATCGAACTTCTACAGAGAATCAAATTTGAGGTAGATGTATGCCCCTTGATTCTACTTTCTTTATGGAGGTGGAATTAGGGTAGCCACAAAACCACATCGAATTACCTAAGTCTTATCATAGGGTATTTCCAAGTACCGTACCACATAGGGATAGACAATTGATGAGATCAGGAACAGAATTACAAATTCAATGCAACAAATGTAATTGAAAATGGAGTTCTCTAGCCCCCAATATGTTGATTTGAATGAAATATATGTAAAGTAAAATATGCATCTTTTCTAATTAAACTAGGTATATATGAATGAAAATGACATTTTTATCTCATTTTGACATTTATCTCCTTGCAATTTACCTTGGTGTAGAGTGATCCAAGATGCCAAGCCAGCGATCCTACAGGCCTCCCAGACTTGATGTGTTGCATGATGAGGTGGCACAATGTGTGATCTGACCTACGGTGAGTGGATTTTTCATTGCTTTTTCTTCATTTTCATGTATTTACAATACTTTTTAATGTATTTTTAGTATTTTTAGGATGCTAGAAAAGATAGTCACAAAGTGTCCATCTTTGTTGCAAAGCGTCCATTGTTGGCACAAAGTGTCCCACCTTGGCGCAAAGTGTCCAAAATTGTCTAAAATGTCCAAGACCCCCCATCAAAAAGTGGCACATGTGTCAAAATTGGTCGTAAAGTGTCCTAGAGCAACTTTAGTATAATTTTTATTATTATTTAATGATTATATTTAGGATTTACTTAGTTTATTTTATTATTTAGATCCCTCCCCGAGCTTGCTAACATCTCAGAGGGAAACAATTATGTTTCCTTTGAGACCTCCTCACATAGCTATCAAAGGAGGAGATCAATATCTTATAGGATACATGATTATTCTGGGTTTATCCGATGCCATTGATGAGGTATCGTGACACCATGTTGCTAGCCTTAGTAGAGAGGTGGGATGTAGATACCTACACCTTTCATCTACCTACCAACGAAATGACTATGACATTAGAGGACATACACCACATTCTATGGTTACTCATCCGGGGCAAGATTGTACACTCGACGGATGAGCACACACATGAGGAGATGCGAGATGATATATTGTATTATTTAGGGTGCCCCATTCGAGAGTCGATTGTTGAGGCCCACATTGAGTTGAGATGGCTTCTACACATGCAAATGCCACTGATTCGACGGATTATGATCGTCACCACAACACTCACATTGGTTCCAAATGGATGAGGGGCCCACCTAGATGGAGGGTTAGTTCACATTATTTAGAACATGGAGCAACATTGAATCATTTATGCTTGGGGTCACAGTATGCTGGCACATCTGTACTTTGATCTCGAGTGATTTGTCTACCAAGAGCTTGACAGTATAATGCACTGTACACTCTTACATGTGTGTGTCTCAAGCATATCACATGCACTAGACCCACTGGTTATCCTACCATAGCTGCCATAGGCTATCCAAGAGCCTACAATTATCCATTAAGGTGGGCATAGAAGGAGGGAGACTTGCTTCACTGGCATATTAGATTTGATCGATTGGAGGATGGTGATATCTCATGGAGACCATATCTCAGGATACCACAGTGGGTGGATGAGAGACATGAGCTTGTCAGACTTTAGCAAGATTGATTTTCTCTAGGGGAACATGACTATATAGTGAGAACTTTCTTTTATGATAACATCATGTGCCAATTTGTACATATACAATTTCCACTGTGGGATCAACCCAAGTATCTACGATTAACACAGAGTTCCCCTAGACCTGGAGACACTCATCATCTTACTATTGAGGATGTGCACCTTAGTTATTCAGAGGACAAGGATCATGATATTCCCCCAATCTTTGACACTGATGATGTAGGCACCACACCAGCCTATGACCAATGGTGGGTAGGAGCATGACCATCCACGTCTTTCCTAGACATCACCCTTTGGGGCATGTAGGACCTCTTCTTGGGTGCAGAGATGACAGGGATGATGAGAAGGTTGCCAATGATACAAATGAGGATGATACAGTGCCTGGAATATTTTTAGATGAGGAGGAGGATGGGAAGGAGGAGGATACCCAGTCTTTGAGTGAGGATACTAATGAGACAGATGAGGATCCAGTTGCCCTCGAGAGGAGAGATTCTCCTTCTATACAGGTCACTAGATCACGCGCAATAGTTGCAACAAAGATCCACATTCATGAGCATGGGGAGGCCAGCAGTAGTAGGCCATCCATACTTCTAGCATAGGAAGGGACCATTGCTACATGGTTATACCCCAACTGGCGGACTAGAGATCTAGGTGATGATGTGATATTTGTGCTTTCATTATGATTTTATCTTTATGTATATGCTTTATATATGATGAGGTATAAATAACCTCATATATACAAACAACCAAATACCCTTCCTTATTTCTCCCTATTGCTTTAACCTGCCAATTGTTTAACTTTAGGATTAGTAATTGCTTACTTTTTGTGAAAAAATGTATAATCTTTATTTCCTGAAATTGATTGAAATAAGTTGACTAGCGCTAACATAATGGTATAGTTTTTAGTATTGTACAAGTCATTATGCATAGTCGGTCATTATGCTCAGCCAAGTGGATTTTAAAGTAGACTTCAAGGTAGTTGAAGACAAGTGTTGGAAGTCTAGGTGCCAAAATTTTAGGAAGTGCATAGTGGATCGAGTCTTTTAATGCTTTATGTTATATTTTGTTTACAAACTTTATGGCTTATCTTTGAGCATTTTAAATGCTTTATGTTCTGGACCTAAGTCTGTGGTTAGTTGAATTCTATTGAAGAATTTTTTAGTGGTGATCTTCATCATCTAAAATCTAGGATTTTGTTAGCAGTTTTGTATAATTATGTAACCACCAAAAACAATGCATAATGGATATCGTTATTCTGTCATAATGTGCTTTTGAACTATGTGTTACACTTTTCCTAATATGAATAAAATAAGCTTTGCCAGTCTTATTTTGAATTATTAGTACTGTGTGATGGAATTCTTGGATGAATTAGTTTTGAAGATACAAAAGTTCATGTGATATGAGTTAAGCGTAGTAGTACCCGAGAGTTGGCCACTCGAGGGAATTAAAGAGTAGATAGATAAGTATTTAAATTTCACTTCTGTTATTTTTATTTTGTACATGATAAGTGTGAGTGTATGTTATTTGTATGTGTCAAAATCTATCAAGTTATTCCTATAGGTTGTAGTTTGATTTTATAATCTTTAGTTCTTTTTATCTGAAATTTTGGAGCACCCACTCTAGTTATAGTTTGTATTTTGTTAAGTTTGTTTTCTATTAATGGTTAGATTTTAGTTGATGGTTGTCACGACTTTATTGCAAGCATTTCTTTCTTAGTAATTTACATACTTTCTAGTTTAATCATTTTATGCTTTCTAGTTTAATCATTTCATGCTTTCTAGTATATACAACTTTACGCTTTCTAGTTTAATGGATTTTAATTTAAGTTTTATTTTCAACTATTCTAAGCATTCAAAAAATATGAGAGAGTCAAGATGTTTCCTATTTCATATAGCCTCCGAACACTACTCGGTCAATACATTTGATGCATTTTTCAACTAAAGCAATAGGACCTAACGACAACCTGTCAACATATATATATATGATGATGATGTGTACTAATATCTTTTATGATTTTTATTTTGTAGGGTCCACATAAGAGTGGCGTGAGCTCTACCAATGAGTGACCACTGAGATAGTGCCTCCATTACAAGTAGAGGATGATACACTCGTAGAGTACATGCCCCTACCTTTCGCGGGGCAACATGCATACCTCTTTGAGTCATGTTGTGCTTATAGCACACATGCCCCATTTGAACCTGTGACCCTCTCCTCTTGTTTCATTTTTTTTGGGTCGTTGTTGCTCTCGCATCATTTTGTGTGCACCTATTTTTGAGCTTAAATTGGTTACATGCATTAAAGTTATCAAATTCCTCTTGACCAAAATCACCTATCCAAAATTCACTAAGTTTTTGGCTTTTGTGGAGTTTGGCTTGCGGGTCTTTGTCTCCTATTTGCCGCTGCATCCATCAAGCCGGGTGGACCAGTAGCTGTGGGTATCCTTTATGTGGGCTGATGCTTTAGTTTCGCTGCTAAGTAGTGATCAACCTCGAATTTCCACCCACATGGTGGGCTCTACATCCACTGTTGCCATCTGATTCTTCACTAAGTGACCATGCTTGCATAGGTTTTTGCAACCCTACCTACCCCAAGTCTATTGTACCTATAATTAATGGGGGAATTAATAACGGGTTGCCTATAAATATGCTAACACCTAGTTGTCATTTTCATCTAGTATTTTCAAATTTGAAGGGAGCAAAAGAGCCATCTGCATGCGCAGGGTATTTCAAGGGATTCAAGCCATATTCATCTCGGTTTATTGCACATTTTTCTAAGGTATGAATCTATGTTGTTTCTTTTACCGAGCATTTGAACTATCAAAATCATTCTGCAACTAGGGCTTTAAATTGGTGTTGCATTTGAGACTTGTCATGGGATTTTTACAAACCTCGTTCACCAAGTGAAAATTAAATCAAGTGCTGGCAGCACCCATTTCCCTCATCTCTACTTCTGTCATTTCGAGAATGAGGGTTTTTCTCAACAGAAAACCCAAAACCTTGTGTAGGTTTCTGCTTGACTGTTCCCGTCCTTTAGTGGCAAAGCTGACTCAGCATCCCACTGCACTAAACCCATAATTTCTGTTGCTAAGGAATTAGATCTCAATCTTTAAGGGTTTGCGATCATCGAGGATAGAGTCCATTGGGGGTCCACTTGAGTGAAAGTTTTCCCTTGCACGGTCGCCACGCTAGCAGCAAAACATTTACATCTTTCTCCTCTATGGGCTCCGCCCTTGCCATGGCCCAAAATGAACTAGACGCCACACTTTGTAAAATCGGTTAAGTCCCCATTGCCTTGTAGGTTGCCTCATGCAGATTGCCATCACCCAGTCACCATTATTCTAGAGCAAAACCTCCATGTTGTTTTACATCACCGGCCTTGCAATAGTTGCTTGCTCCCCCCAACCTCGAAGTCTTTGGAAAACCACTAAGTCCAAAATGAACACATGGGTCCACCCATGCAAGTGTCCGCCTTCAGGAATTCGTCATGGTAATGTCGCTATCCAATGGCCAAGTGCCCACACCCTTTCGTTGAACGAGTTTTATGGGCCTTATTTCCTCGAAACCGAAGTTTGAAGTTTTCCAATGAAAATCATAGTGCAGAAGGCCCCTACGGATCTGCCCTTGCGGACGTCTGTCTGCAGGACATTATCACCCCGAAGCCATTCTTTAACGAAAAAATCAAATGTGACTCTACTATGTTGATTCTGAACCCGCCGACATAACATTCACCTAAAATTTACAAGTTACAACTCCCCCGCAGGCGAATCTCTTCGGCAGGTTTGCCCATGCAGACCATTGAGGTCTGAATTTCACCCATGTAAAGTTGTTCCTTGACGACGAATGCTTAGTGGCCCTCTGTTGGCTAGTCTCCACACCACTTGACTCCATAGTCTATAGGTTCCAACTTAGAGAATTCAAATGAACTCAGATGAAAAGCAACCATGCAAGTTCCGCAATGTGGAACTCCATCCTCTTTTCATCGCTCTTTTAACGATAAAGCATTAATGTTCTTCCCACTGATTACACCTGCACCCCTTGCACGCACATAGGCTAGAAATGACTAATATAATGAAGGAAAACAACTGAGGTGCCCTATCACATATTTTCGCATGTGCCAAACCACCTTACAAGGAATTTCCCCATCAAAGATTCCATGCAGAAATTTGCCTATGAGCACCTGTCTGCGGGATTCTGTGGCACCTATGCCATCCCTTAACAGATTTCTTCATAACAGCTTCTGCCGATGGGAAACCCACATCCCTAGGCCCACACTTGCATAAATGACCCAAATGAACTCCAAAAGGTGAAATATGATGGATATTATGATCTTTTGAGAGAATATGAATGCATCTAACACTGAATTTGTAGGATCTAACTAACGTTTATCTCCCTAATCTATCAAGACACTTAATGCACTCTTCGTGTGTAGGATTTATGGAACTTGCTGGGGGACCATCAGGGAAGCTCATGGGAAAATATGATAAAGGAAATAAGCCCGCAAGAAAGCCTAGGGGGAAAGAAGAGAAAGAGAAATTGAAGTACCAGTTTCACCAGGTGGAGTGCACCTCTAAGCTCACATCCAATTGGGACATGGTCTCCGACGCCGACCTCAAACAGGTGAATGTTGATGAATTCAAATAGAGGGTGATGGTCAACCCCACCACAGAGGACACCTAGAAGATAAAGGAAAGTGGCCTTGCAAAGGTAGCCGACTTCTCTCCTGTGTTGGTTGCTCCAGAGTTAGTAATGGCTTGCCAAGAATGCTACCACATCAGTAACAAGAAAATACTTTCCAAAGATGGAAGGATACTGGCATATTTATCCACCAAATCTATTGGCAAGACATTTGGCATCCCAACCTTCGAGAAAATGGAGGAAGTGGAAAAGGAGTTTGCTCAAAAGGTGTGGCAACAAGATCCCCTCAAATGCAAAATAATGATCAATCAATCATGGATGAAGGACAAAATGGGCAGTGCCAATAAGGTGCCTCAAAAGTTATACAAGAGTGATTTCTTCGAAGAGTTTCATGATCTCGTCACACTCCTAAGAAAATTGATGGGCCTACCTATTGCTACTTTCTTTAAAGAATGGATGTTTTACTTTGTGGAGGAAATCCTTCGAGGTATAGCTAAATTCCACTAGGCCAAGATGATAAGCAACAACCTACATGATCAATTTATGGCAGTGAAGAAAACATCACAATTCTACCTGACCTTGTATCTAGTCTATCTCCTAGCAGTCAAATTCCCATACAAAGGATTGTTCTATACTGGAACATTGGGGACCAAGAGAGGAGAACTTAAAGTATACGATTGTTATCCTCAATTTTAGTACAAAAACTTCAAGAGGGAATACAAAAGAGTGAATGACGCCTTCATCATGCATATAATTAGAATCTTAGGGGGAGACCTTGAAAGAAGAGTGACACAAAGTGCTAAGGCAACAATCAAGGGTTTTGGATATCTATTTATCTAATTCCTAAAGTTTACCTACATTCATGTAGAGGGGTTCTCAGGAAGACCTTAGAGATTTTCACACTACCCAAATGACTAGATCATTTTGTTAGAGCTCACTCGACAACTACAAACTGCTAAGTGAAAAGAACCAAGTGGGAGTCCCATATCCCCTTACATTTGGACAGGGAATGTACTCTTTCCCTACTACCCAATGCATTGAGCACTCAGAGAAGGAATTGGTAGAGTACCATTTGGACTTGCATACATATAGGGGAAGCATGGATCCTCATGGTACGCTGAGGAAATAGGTTGGAAGAAAACATTCCCACTGACCTCATGTTGAAGACTTTTGGGTGAACTGTGAGGATGACAAGGAGGTTCAAATGCAACACTATATGAGGATGACTGCCCAATTCATAATTTTTTTTAATTTATTCCTTGTGCCTAATCAGATTGCGGAAGATGACAACATTTTGGATGAAAGATATATTGCCCTAGCTGATACTTCCCTACCAATTATTGATTGGGCTGAAGAAGAGGTCACTAACTTGGACATTCTTATTTGCCCCATTAAACATAGAACCAGGCAGTGGGTAGATGGGAAAATAGCTCAACTACAAGAGCAAGGTGTAGAGATCACATATAGCAAGCTTGAAAATGATATTAAAAGTGAAAAAAAAAGCGATGCAGCCACAGGTTCATCAGGTGAAGCTCCTAAATCCCCGCCCCTCACTAGATCCAAGAAAAGGAAGGATGCACTTGAACACAAACCTAAACAAAAGGTGTAATCCAGGAAGGAAATAGAGGGGAAGTCATCCAAAAAGGTGAAAAGAATGGGAACTTTTGTTCTTGAAATGCCGACCATTCAAGAAGAGGAACACCAATATGAAGAAGAGGAAGAAACTGAGCCGCCTCACTCACCACCCACCACTTCTGCTCCTACTACCACTACTTCCATCACCACTCCGTCATATTCCACTCCTAAATCTTTGCTCATCTCATCTCTGCCCACTGTGGACATATTAGTCCACCTCACCTCCGCCTCACTGAATACTCCCATGATGGTATTGGACTCTTCCTCTTTGACCACTTTCCAATTGTCATTCTCCTCGCTCTCGCCTCCACTACCTACTTTTTCCACTCTTCCGCCATCCATGCCATCAACATCTATGGAACCAACCAATTTTCTGCAAGCTTTCGTAGCGTACATGCCGAATGTGCCTATTGAGCTCTCTGGGGTGATTCTCAATCCCAAAGTCTAAGCATTAATGGCCTAGCTTGTTGCCACTTTTCCTCTTCCCCCGCCATCAACCGAGCCACCAAAAATGGAAGCCACAATGCAAATTTTTGAGGAAATGGAGAGGCTCAGTGCAGAGTGAACTAAAGAGGCCACGAAAGGAATTGCTGATGAACTAGAGGACTTCGACAAGGATGATTACTTTGAGCATCCTGAAGGTGGGTTGAGCATAAACATCGATAAGGTAGCTTTTGATGAAGAGGGGCCACAAGGGTCTAGAGAAGAGAGTGACGATAAAATTGATGAATATTATGAAGTTGAGACCTCCAATCGGGATGAGGATAAAGAAGTAGGCTCTGAGGAGCATTGCTCTGAGGAAGGGAAAATGGACATGGATGTCAATGTGGAGATAATTGAAGAGCCTCCAGGGACTGGCCAAGACGAGGGCCTAATACAAGAAATACCTCTGGAAAGGGAGGGAGAGAAGGATAAAGAAGAAGAAGTTTGACAAGAGAAGGGCACTAAGCCTGAACACAATGTCGGGGGAAAACATGAAGAAGATAAAGAGAGAGTGCCACAAGAGGAAAATGTTGTTGAAGGAAATGTAGCCTCTATCAAGCTTGATACATGAAAGACTACACAAGAAAAGGATCCAAACGAGGAGGAAAAAAATAATGAAGAGGCTCTTAGTGATGAAGAGGATGAGCCTCAAAGGGACAAAGAAAAGGAAGGTGATCATTAATCACCAAAGCATCAAACAGAGGTCCCCACATGACTAGAACAATAACCGAAGAAGAAGGCTCTAGTGGTAGTTGATCCTAAGGCTCGACTAGAGGATATTTTGGCTAGATCCCAAATAAGGACCTGTAAGGAAAAGAAGCCTAAGATCCGATCGCATATCACGGTTGACACTTCTGGATCCTAGACATTACAGATAGCCACTCCTGTAGAAAATAAGGATGTGAGCACCATCCAGGCCAGGACTACCATATATCCACCATTAATCTAGGCCCGACTACTCACAGACATAAGATGGACGACCTTTAGGGATCAATGTCCACTATTATACAATAAATGAATGGAAGACCTCACTACCTACATCCAACAATGGACATCGACAAAGGAAGAAACTCTAATGGAATCGTCTGTGCCTGCTCTCCTCTCCAAGGAAGAGATAAATAAGATGGAAAAAGATAAAGAATTGGACCAAGTCCACTGCAAAACTGGCTCTAGAAGGTGATATATAACGAAGATATGGGCATCTATCATGTGGTCAGGATGTATAATGAATTTTGAGGTTTATAGAAACAAATGGAGGAGATGATGAATACCTGCAAGGAATTCCCCGAGCTATATTGAATCACCTATCCGAAGCTAGAGAGTATCCTTAAGCTCTCCTAGGAAACATGGGAAAAGGAGCTAGAGCTGACAAAGGAATATCATTGGCTAGTTGAGACGTGGCAAATGAATCTTGATTACAAGAAATAAATTCTGGAGAAGGCCTTGTGCGAATTAGAGCTTGATCACCAATGGGTTGCAGAACACCGGACGAATATCAAAGATTATCTAAAGATGATGATAGACTATGAAATGCCTAGCCTAGAGCTAGATCTCGAAAAGATCAAGTCATTATTTCACAAGAAAATGGAATAAGGAGTTGGTGACACGTTATCACCAAGTTTTATGGACTTTGTTGCAAGGGAATTCACTAAGTTAGAATTGGGTATCAAGGCTATGCCCAAGTGCACCAAACACTGGGATCAAATCACTGAAAGATTCAAGAAGATAGCCTTTCAGATCCTCAAGTCTGAGCTATCCGAAGAGAAGAAACTCATAGCCATGATCGACAAGTTTGTAGAATATGCAACAATGCAAAAGGAGGTTGGGAATCCCATCATTGATGATGAATACTTGCTGAAGTAGCTTAAAAGGCTGAAAGTAACTACATGACAAAATAGACTAGAAGGCAAAATAGGGAAAAAGACAAAAGTCTATTTTATATTGTAATATAATGGGGGTTAGGTGAAACCCTGATCGAGAATGAATCTAAGCCACTTATTGTAAATGAATCTTGTCCATTAATTTTGCTTTTTGAAAATTATAAATAGGGGCATCCTCTCATTTTCAAAGGGAGAGATGAGTTGTTGTAAAGAAATGTTGCAAAAATATATGAGAAAAGCATTGTTTTGATGGTTTCTTGTGTATTACTCTCATGTGTGCATGATTCTATCTCCAAGTAGTAGATTTTAAATTTTCTCTTTTAAGTTTAAGTTACTTTCAGTTACTAGTTTATGTTGTGCTTTAATGGTGGATGCATGCTATTTTTTTTTATGCATTTCCAACTCACACTTTTTGCTGTTCATTGATGATAAATGGCTATGTAAAGTTATTCTGAGCATTATTTATATTGCTGCACTTAAGTCCAATTTTTATTCATGCTTTAAAGGTGAATGAATTGTTTGAAAATTTGCAATAACCCTTTGAAGATTGCATTAGTTTCATGAGACTGTGGGCTGTCCTTGGTTAAGTGGAACTCAATTTTAGAAAGTTTGTCCATTTTAGCATCCTCCATTGTTATTGTTCATCATTAGTTGTAGGTCTAGGAAACTTCTAACCCTTTTTTTCTTTTTCCATTTCTTTAAAATTCTAAATTAATTCAAGTTATAGCATAATTGTAAATCCAAATCTAATAACAAAGAAGGAGTTTTAACTTGTTGTCCAGAACTTGCAGCAATTGTTCATCATTTCCAAATCTTATAAAACTCCATTTGCAAACCCAAATTCCCCTAAGCTTAGTGAACCATAAAGCCCCCTTTTGATTATCAACAAATCACAACAATCAACTGAGTTGTTCTTGCATTGTCATGATCTAACACCTGAGAGACCTTGGGGTGATTTCTAAAACTAAGTTGCAGAAATTACCTTTCAAGAGAGATGGCATACTTGTATGTTGTCTGTGTTGAGAAGGTGCAAAAAAACCCATCAACAAGTCATCAGAGAGATTAGGCATGACATAAGAGAGTGCCACCAGACATGCCGATTGAGATCTAGCAGACCTTTCAACACTTTGAGCATCTCAAAGTGTAACTAACAATAGGAAAAATGATGCCCTATGAGTAGACATGTCGAGGCTATAGGAGGAGATTGCTAGGGTGTAGACAGATAGAGCCTGCATTGATTAGGAGGCGTCGAGGCACTCATACAAGAGGTGAGAGTGGTTGGATTGGTGGAGGGTCTATGAGAATCTGAGTAGATCATGATCAAATTCTACTGTATCTCGAGGGGCACGAGTACTATACCCCGAAGGGTCTAGCAGTCATAGATCCTACTAACATTGTATTTCTAATTATATGTATTTGAACTCTGATAAATATACGGACACTTCTGTTTTGTTCTTATGAGCTTATGTTGAATTAAATGTCAACATGATTTGTTAAATATCCTTATATTATTTAATAAATGTCTCCATGATCTAATGTTTATGTGATCTAATTAAAACTTTTAAGTTTACATTAGATGCTACATTGTGATTGAGTATGCTATGTTAAATTAAATGCACTTTATGGTTTGATTTTAGAGCATTAAATACATATAAAGGATCTAATCTAACATAACACACAAGAAAAATTTGAATAGTATGTAGACTAAAGTAACCATTCTGACTAATTTGAATAATCACCTTAGATTCTAAGACACACCAAGATCATTTGTCAAAGAATGAAGCAATGCGAGATAAAAATACAACATTATCTACTTAATCTAACAACACTACTTTAATAACATACTATTCAAAGAAAATATTAGGCACGTAGTACCAACACAAATGCACAACATTGATAGGTTCTTTTAGAGGTGTACCATCCATTTTTGTTAATGTATAGGCACCAAATCCATAATTTTCTTCAATTAAATAAGGTCCTAGCCATTTTGGGCTGAATTTTTCTTTTTCGTTTGGGGCGGCATTTAAGTTATGTTGATTCTCATACGACACCAAGTCACCTTTATTAAATGCATGAGGGATGACATGATCATTATAACTACGTTGCATTCATTTGGAATAAGCTTGTAGAGGCTCAAGAGCATTGATACACTGTTCATCAAGCATTTAAAGTTGATGCAATCATCGCTCTTTATAGGTATTGTCATCGATAAGCCCTTTAAGAGTGATTCGTAATGAAGGAATTTCTAACTCTAAGGGAATTATTGCGTCAACACCATAAACGAGGTTGTAGGGAGTGTTTCCTATAGATGTTCTAATACTTGTATGATAAGCCCACAACAGATAAGTTAATTGAGTGTGCCAATCTTTATTATGCTTACTTACTGTTTTCCATAAGATTCGTTCAAGAGTCTTGTTAGTTACTTTCACTTTACCATTTGATTGTGGGTGATATGGTGTTGAAAAATGATGTTGAATATGAAATGTTTCCAAGAATCTCTTCACATCATTGTTCTTAAAGGAAGCTCCATTATTTGAAACTAATATGAAAGGAAGACCAAAGCGAGCAATAATATGTTCCAATATGAAACTACATATTGCATTGGCTATTGTGGAATGAAGAGGGGTAGCTTCTACCCATTTCATGAAATAATCTATTGTGGTAATTATAAAGTTATGTCCATTGAAAGAGGGTGGTGATATTTTTCCAATAATATCCAAACCCTATTACCGAGAATGGCCAAATAGGAACATGGGCATGAAGCTCAGAAGTAGGAGAATGAATCAAATTGTTGTGTTCTTGAAATTTATGACATTTCTTAACATGGGAAAATCCATTTTTTTCCTTATGTATCCAATAATATCCTATGTGGATTAAATTTTTCACTAACGATCTTCCTCCAAAATTTCCTCCACAAGCACTTGCATGGGCTTCTTCAAGTGCTATAGGGATTTTAGATTGTTTAAAACATCTAAGCAAGAGACCATTAAATAATCGTCTATATAGAACTTCTGCTAGAATTATGTACTTAGATGCAAGTTTTCAAAGATGAGCTTGAGTGTTCTTAGTTGTAGGCTTAGGAAAGGTACCTTCTTTTAAGTAATTTTATATCATTGTGTACAATTCACTAGAGTTTTTGATGTCGGTTAATAACACTTATTTAACTTTACTGTCGTTGAAGGTTTAAGATCATTTGGATTGTGAACGTGAAATCAACAAAAGGATCTTTGGGAGATACAAGGGAGGTGACACTCGCCATTGCATCTACATGTTGGTTATCCTTTCATGGTATGTTATCAATTGTATATGATTAAAATCTGTCTGATAATGTCATCGTGAGGTCTTTATATCAAATGAGTTTATCATGTTTTGCTTGACACGAACCATTTATTTATTTAATGACTAATTGAGAATCACATAATACAAAAATGTTGTGAACACCTAAGGCTAACGCTAAACATATACTGACGATTAAAGCTTCATACTTTGCAGTGTTTTTTATACATAGGAAGTTTAGATTGAAGGTCAAGGGAATAGGCTTTCCTGAAGGGGGAATTATCATAACCCCAACTTTGGAGCTAGTTCAACACTTAGAACCATCAAAATACAACTCCCATGTTTCTTTTTCTTTTTCGATAGTCAACACACTTTTGTCAAGGAACGAGTCCATTTTAGGAAATGCTAGGGGAGAAGGAGCATCAACTAAATGGTTTGTTAAGGATTGTCCTTTAAGTGCCTTTAGAGAGACAAACTTAAGATCAAACTCAGTTAACAACATAACCCATTTAGCTAAACATCCTGATAAATCAGTTTTAGCAAAAAGATGTTTTAAAGGATCAAATTTTGTCATCACATGTATTTCCATGTTTAGCAAGTAATGTCTCAATTTACTAGTAGCGAATACAAGAGCCAAGCATTGTTTTTCTATTATTGTATATTGTGTTTCATAATCAATCAAGGTTTAACTAATGTAATAAACTAGACATGTTCTCTACCACTATCATCTTGTTGAGCCAACAATGCTGCTAGAGCATGGGCTGATGTTGCTATATAAAGGATGAATGGATTTTTTTGCATAGCGGGTTGTAAAAAGGTGGAGCAGTAAGATAATCTTTCAAACTCTCAAAGGCCTATTCACAATCCTCATTCCACTTAAACTCAACCTCCTTAAGAAGTTGTGTAAAGGGTAATGTTTGGTCTAAGGATGCTACAAAATGATGTATAACTTGAATTCTCCCTTGTAGGGTATGCAATTGAGAAACATTTTTAGTAGGTGGCATGCTAATAATAGCATTAATTTTCTTCGATTCCACCTCATGCCTCTGTGAGATACTATAAAACCTAAAAGTTTTCCACTATCTACACCAAAGACACACTTTTTCAGATTCAATCTCATGTTATACTTTCTAATTCTTTCAAAGATCTTCTGAAGGACGTTAGAATTGTCTTGTCAAGTTAAATATTTGGCTAGAATATCATCACCATAATCTTCTAAAATATTGTGTATATAATCATGAAATATCAATGTCATAGCTCTTTGATATGTTGCACCTACATTATTTAATCCAAAAGGCATAACCACCCAACAAAATGTTCCCCAAGTTGTAGTAAATGTTGTCTTGTATTGATCTTGAGGGTTGATAAATATTGGATCATATCCCGAGAATCCGTCCATGAATGACAACAAAGCATGTCATGCAATCGAATATACTATCATGTTAATATTAGGAAGAGGAAAGTCATCCTTGAGGGATGCTTTATTAAGGTCATGAAAATTTGTACACATCCTAATACAATTATCAAGTTTTGTGACTGCGACAATATTTTAGATACATGGAGAATAGTCAATAGGTCGTATGAAGCCAAATTCAAGGAGTTTTTCAATTTCTCATCGTTCACCAATAAAGCTACCTTAGGATTCATCTTTTGTATCTTCTATCTTACCGGTTTAGCATATTGTTCAAGAACTATGTTCTTTGTCACTATCTTAGCATCAATACCCAACATATCTGAATAAGTCCATGGAAAGAGTTCATGAAATTTGTGTAATAATGTTGCATGATCTTCTTGTTCATCTTCATCAAGACACTTTCCTATTTGAATCACTATTTCTTCATTAGATGTATCCATCCATATGTTGATTGTATCTCCCATAGGAAGTGATTTTTGTTTTGAAACTTCAAGGATATGATCTTCTTTATCATTGTCAACATCATTGAGTTTCTTTGCTTCATCCACTTGTTTAGCACTAACCATAGCACAAGTGACTCCTTGTTTCTTAAGGGGGAGTAAATGACTTGTCATAAAATCCTTAAATTTCTTTCAAAGCTTCATCATCTTCAGAGTACTTCCAATGATTCCTCACATGTATCAATCAATTCAGGATGCTTCAGAGTGAGAGTTATCTTAGAAGGAAAATATCCAAGACCACTTTTTGTTTCTTGTGTGTTAGGTTCTATAGGAACACATATGCCTTTTCTTTTCTTCCACATCCTTTTCCACTATATCCCAGTTGTTTCAAGAGCTCAAACCTTTTCCATAAAGTTGTTCCATCTCTTCCAAGTTCAGTGGTTGTTGGTAGTCCACTTCATCAAAGTTTGTTGATAACTTGTGTCTTCTTCTAAGTGGATGAAGTAGATGCTTGTGAGGGTTCTTCTGAGTTGTGTGTTGACATTACCATTGATTCTCTTTCCTTTTCAGGTTGTTTTGCTATCATTTTGTATTCTCCCATGAATGTTGGTGTGGAATCTAAGGAGCCCCAATTGTCTTCCAATAACTTCATGACTTCTTCAATATTCTTTTATTTTCCTTTTCTTGCATGATTTCAAGTTTTGAAGTTGGTATCAATGTTTTCTCAGGACTTTGTTTATCTTCTTCAGTGTGCAAACAAATTTAAAGTTCAGGGCCGACCTTGACTGTGTAAACTTTATTGTTGTAAACATACATCATTAAACAATGAAGAGTCGAAGGCACCACATTCATTTCATGAATCCATGGTCTGCCTAAAATAAGATTATATGAAAGATCGTGAGGCATAACATGGATAGTAGACTGCAATGTGGCTTTTCCAACTACAACAGGTATTGTGATGACACCAAGCGGTTGTTTTCCTATGTTATCAAATCGTCAAATGGACAATGACTCAGGTTCAATTTTACTCTTATCAATTCCAATCTTGTCCAAAAGGTTCACACTACACACATTAAGGGTTGAGCCATTGTCAACAATGGTTCTCTTTATTCCTTTCCAATTAATAATTTCTATGATCGTGAAAGCTTCATATTGTTTTTGAACTTCCAAGGAGGGTAACTCATTTTGATGAAAAACAGTGTCTAGATTAGCCAAATTCATTCCTTGAACTAGAGTTGCCACATCACTCGGATTTGTATAAGGAGGAATCACAACTTATTGCAAATCTATTTGAGGAATACTATAGTAGTTAGGTGAAGCTTGAATCAGATCCCATAAGGATATCTTAAGCGAGTATTCTTAAGTTGTTCAACAAGGTCATTACTCCTTTCCACCTATCTGAGAGCAATTGATAAAGCACAAGACAATATAGAGTTAAGGAAATGGTAATGAGATAGGAGTGGTTTGTTGTATTTTTTTTCTTGTGTTATATGTATGAGCAACAGTGTGTAACTCAATTTTTATGAAACATTGCCATTATGGGATTGCCTTATAGAATTTCAAGATATCTCCTAGAGCTAATGGTTTCTTTTAGGCGGTTCTAAGATAAGCACATGTTTTTTTTGAACTTGAGAGGTTATTTGTGAGGGTGGATAAAGGATAAGTTGAAGTGTGATTGTGTTAACATCTCTATTTGTTGGTTTGTCATGACAAGCCTTAGTGGATGAACCTTATGAGATGAAATCCTTAAGGGCTTCATTTAATATATCAAAGTCATCACCACTAAAGGGATTAAGAGATATGTTAACTTGGAAAAAGAGATTTGACATGATCAAATAAATATGCTTTCTCCAAGAGTTTCATCAAGTTTTGCTTGTTTCTTTTGGTGTTTTTGTTTTTGTTTTCTAATGATCTTGCAAAATGTAAACTAATCTAACTAACAATGCAATAATGTTGAATGTGAAAGAAAAGTGTAGAAATCTAACACTAATTTTGACTAAAATATTCAAGAAAATGATTTCCAAAATGTTACACATCTAACTAAATAAGCAATGTTTTGAATGTTCAAATAAATAGTTTCAAAAAATTAACTTTCAGATCTAGAAACAAAAACAAAAATATAAAATAGAGATCAAAACACACTCAAAAATTTGCTGAAAATGTTTGTATAGGCACTCATTCACCCTAAGGAAAATGGGTCCCAGATTAGGGTTTTCTAAATTTGAATTTTATGTTGCTGAGTTTATCCTATATGTTCTCTATTTATGGTCTGCAATAGAAAGTTCTTTAACAGATTTTTCTAGATTTTGTCTCTAAATTCAAGTTAAATCAAGGTCAAATGATGGATTATGTGACAATTGTGAAGGTGAAATATGAATCTAAATGTGAAACTAAATGATTGAATGAAATTACTATGCAAAATAAACTCAGATCTAATGTAAATTTTTTGATTTTATTATGATTTGAAATGATGCAAACATGCAAATTCATCTCTAAATGCAATGTTTATTAATGCAAGATTTAAAGAACCCTAAATGTAATGCAACTAATGCAATCTATTGAAAAAATTAGATCTAGGGTTAACAGGACTCCAATCTTCAAAATGTTATTGTACAAGGTCGGGTTCACCAAAATGAAAAGGTGAAACATAGGGGTGTCCCTAGGGTTTCCCAAAATGGAAAAGTGGATCCAAAGAGGGAAAAGGGGTCCTATTATTCCTCAATTCATTAGTAAATGGGATCCACACAATGAAATGACTATAAACCTTGAGGTGAGTCAAGTTAAAGTGTGAATAATACAAATTTCCCTTTTTTGTGAGGATGGGGGGAGTCTAGGCGAACAACACTTTAGGGGAGAAAGATTAAAAATAGAAAATAGAAAACTCAAAATGCCTTTTTTTGCAAATTGGATCTGATATATTTAGCATAAAACTAAAGGAACTAATAGAGTTTCTATAAAAACAAAGAGGAATAAATGTTGTTCACCTCTCAAAAGTTGTTGTTTCTGCAAGTTGGACAAGGACTCATTCACCCAAGGGAAAATGGGTCCTAGAAAACTTTTTTTTAAACTGTAAATCTAAGAATGAAGCCTAAGACCTACAATTCTTCCCTGTAACTTGATACCTCCACTCTCATAATTGGATCTAGAAAAAATTGCAAAACAAAATTGTTGTTTGTTGGTGGATAGGGGTTTTCCTTAGTCAAACCCTAAGTTTGGTAATTAAATCTTGATGACAAACATAGATCTGAAACATGAAATGTGTGTGCAATCCTAACCTTAAGTGTGTCTAAGATTAATAAAAAATGATGTAAAGAAACCCTACTCAAGTGTGTTAGAATAGGATCCCTAAATGAACATGCACAATGATGAAGACCCACTTTAGGAGATCTCAAATCACCTTAATAAGTCACAATTTGATTATACCTTCCTTTAGGCTAAAAGTAGAGAGATAATAGAAGATGGAATCACTTAAGAAACAAGTCATTAGGCTTGGTTGAATGTCTTTTACATCTCCCAAAACCTAGAACCCATCATGATCCTCTATAGGCATGTATCATCAATCCTTTGGAAATGCTTGATCTTGATATCAAAATGAGCTTGAAGGCCTACAAAAACAAATCAATTTTTGATCCAAGAATTCTTCTCTTTGATTTTGAATATTAATGCTTGATCTTAAGTGAAATACTCTTCCTTGTCTCTTGTCTAGTGTAAAATGAATGTGAGACTTAGTTTTATAGGCTTCCTTTCTAATTTCCCAATTATCGGATCTTAAAAGCTAGCATGTGAAATTTGGATTTGAGAGGTTAAAATGCCACCAAAAACATATCCAAAGTTGAGTTCAAGGCAATTAATGAGGAACCATTCTCCCATGGGCGAATGGGTCCTGACCTAAAACTTTAGGACTCTTTAAATGTCGGAGCATTAATTTGATCCATAGCATTTATTCAATGCATGTTGTGGTGTCGGGAATTAAATCAAATTAAGTAAAATAGGCCTTGGGATACATGATAAAGGTGTATTAGGGGCCTATTAATTGGATTTTAAAATGCATTAATGAAAAGGTCACCAAAATAGGTCCAAATAAGTGTGAATTGTACTTTCTCCTAGAAAGGGGTACATTTCACTTCTGAGGTAGATAAGAGGAATGAGGGAGGGGAAGTGGGAGAGAGAGACAAAGAGATGGAAGAAGGAGGTAGGTGGAGAGATAAGGAGGGTGATAAATGAATAGAGGATGGAGTGAGGGAGAGGGTGGGATAGAGAGAAGTAGAGAGAGAGAGGGAGAGGGAGGGAGGGAGAGAGAGAGAGAGAGAGAGAGAGAGAGAGAGAGAGGAGAGAGAGAGAGAGAGAGAGGAGGGGGTGGAGATATATAGGGAAGGAGGGAGGGAGAGAGGAGTAGAGAGGGAGAGAGGGGAAGGAGAAAGGAGACAAAAGATGGAGAGGGGGAGATAAATGGTAGATAAAGAAGGAGAGGGAGGGGAGATAGAGAGTAGAGAGGAAGGAGGAGAAGTGAGAGAAAAAAAAAGAAGAAGAGAGAGAGAGAGAGAGAGAGAGAGAGAGAGAGAGAGAGAGAGAGAGAGAGAGAAAAGGATGGGGAGGTAAAGAGGTAGTTCTTGAGCTCAAGGGAAAGAGAGTCAGATAAAGGGATGGAGATAGTGTGTGAGAGAGAAGACGAGAGTGTAAGAAATAAACAAAGAGTGAGTTAAAGAGAGAGAAAGATGATAGAGCTTGTTGATAACTAAAATTTGACCTCTTTATTATTGAATTTTGATCTGTTGATTGCTTAATTTTGACTAAGTTTAAAAAATTATAAGATCTAAAATTTAGAATTTTCATTATAACCCCTAGAAATAAAAAACCACTCTCAAACATCCTGAAACTATATACATAAAATACAACTTAAAGTATACAAAAGTAGTAAATGTCCTTATATAAATAATCACTTATACTTAAATATGGACATTTACTACTTTCTTATACTTAAATGTTTATTTCATGTATATAGTTTCACCAGAAGGGAAAGAGAAAGAGGAAGGGAAAGAGAAAGATTTTTTTTAAAAGCAAAACATAACGCAAGCATGTTTCATTAAAACACGCTCCAGGTTTTCTCTTTTTTTGGGACCAAAAAGTGGAGTGACCACTTTTTGGTCCCCCATCTTGATGCACATGCTCTTTAAGTCATTTAAGTTAGATGTATTTTCATCATATTACATTTTAGTAAACTCAATGTAGCTTACATTTGAATATCTTCTAATTTAATTGATATCGATGTGGTCTTGTATCACGTGACAAAGATGAACACATCTCTTGATATCATGACCCAAGACTCGATGATATTTACAAAACTTCTAGGCATTGTACCATTGAGGATATGACTCAGATAGCGGTTTGATCTCTGGGAGAGTTATTATTTTATCTTTTAAAAGTTTTTGCAGGTCATTACTATAAGATTTAGACAATTTAGTGCATATTTTATTTTGACCTGTAAAATTTTTATCAGTGGGAACAAATACCATATTCACCACTGCTTTTTTCTTTCTAGACTCACTAGAGACTTACACAGTTGATTAAGAATCCTAATGGGAGTGTGAGGATGAATCCCTATATTGTGAAACCATTTGTTGGTACTTTCATAGAGTAGCACATAGATGTGTAAAGGATGTATACTTTATCAAAAGAAACTTATCTCTCAGTCCCTACTGCAAGTTTCTGATGAACGCTCTCTACACATTGGAATTAGGCAAGGCATACGAGATCCGAGAGAAAAGGGCCTGATAACAAGCTATAAAATCAATCACCTTCTTGTGATGCCCCTACTTAAGATGAGATCAATAAACACGACCTTTAGCCCAATGTTAGCTTGAAACTAACAAAGAAACTAACAAGCTAATTAAAGGAAAAGATAAAATTATTAGGCAAGGAGCAATACCACTCCAAAGCAACGTCCTTAAGAGAATGCAATAATAGTTTTGCTAGAAGTGCATCATGGTGAAAGAATTTCGTACACATGGAATTAAAGGATGAGATGTGAGTATATGAGTCCCTATAACCATTGTACTTCTGAAAATTTGGAATTTCCACCTCTTATGGGATGGGAGTGTCTAGAATAAAAATTGATAAAGGATTACAATGACAAAAGGGTTGGAACATTGACTAAGCAGATGAGCTAGCCAAGTTTTCCAATTGAGACTACATCCATCTCATGTTCTACAAGAGATCATTAAGGATAGGGTCCATGGATGAAGTGTGACTAGTAGAACCACCTATAGAAGCACCATCACCAACACCGATAGAGGCGCCGACAACAACACCAAAACTAGCACCTACACCAATACCAACACTAGAGGCGAAGACATTCTAATTCTGAGATGTAAAACCCTAAAAATCTAGAGGGACTCGATTCACCCTAACCATAGGGATCTCTTCATGTACAATGGTGGTGTTAGCAATATCGATGGAGGGAATGTTTCAACCATGCAAATAGACACTCTAGGTATCAGGATATTAAGCTATTGGCCAGTGATCTTTGATTGAACATATTGGGTATTATCCAAGAAAAAGTTTTAAGATGAGACATGGGTTTCCACAATATTTCTACACCACAAAGCAGCTCTAAGACCCCTTGATCTTTAATTGATAACTTTCTTAAACCCTTAACAAGGGGAGCAGATTGGGCATAAGATCTTCTCTCACCAAGAATCCTACAAGCTCCCAAAGAGTGAAGTTTCTCCACAGGAACCCTGAGAATGGATTCCTCCTCTAGGGAAGTGGAAGAATTTGAAGGAGAGGCTAGAGGTGTATGGGTTACAACCTCATTGTGAGGCGATGAGAATATGATCGGAAGTCCTATAGTGTACTCTTCAAAATTCAGGTCGGATCAAGGAGGAATAAACCTTCTAGCCCCATATCTATGTTATGATAGCTTCTTCTTGCTAAGTATCTAGAGGTAGCCAATTGGGTCATGAAGCTCATAAAGATCATCGCAACACACTATCAACTACATGTCTTGAAACAAGAGAAGAATTTTTTTGAGACAAAGACAAGGACAAGAAAAGTTCACGTCAGGCTCACCAAAATGTAATGGAGAGGATTTCCTACTCCAAAGTCTCTAGGATAGGGAAGATTCTACAAGGAGTGAATATCTCTCTATTACCTTAGGGACAAAAGCTCAAGTGATAGGTGATAGTTAAGAGAGAGTTAATTCAATGTTTCTGGGTTTTATGATTGTTTATGAAAAGAGAACTTTTGAAGCTGAGTGAACAGACCTTAGACATCTTGGGAGATAGATAAACAAGATCTCAACTAGAGGACGAAAGCGCAAACCAAGGATAACAACGCAACATGCTAGCATCTCTATGGAGCGTTGGTGCCTCATGCAGACTAGAGATAGAGTCAACCACAAGAAACACTTAGGGTTTGCTAACTACTCATGCTAAAATCTGATAGTTTCAAAAAAATGTAGAAAATATAGGAAGTGTACAACAAGAAGAATACTAATTTTGACAAGTAAATGAACTATTTAATGAAATGACAAGTAGTGGAAGAAAATGAATGAACTCATAGTAGGTCTAGCTATGAAGCCTCCCACAAGCTCCTCATAGACAACCTACATGCACAAAAATAAGAAAAGTGTTGGGTTTGTTTTTGGGGCTTGCCCTGGTAAAACCCCCGCTTTGGTGTTTCCACTTGTAATGTCGCATGATTGCACCTAGGGACAATTCCACATTTTAGCACTTTGCTTAGCATTTATGATGCCTAAACGCATTAATGACAAAAAATCCCATGGGTTAGAATTTCATGATTCTAGCTCCATGTGGACCAGTGGCGAAGCAACAACCTAATGACATGTTTCCCAAAAATTGATGCCTTGGACGCCTGCACTGTGCGCGGACGTCTGCGTGGCGTGCTAGCATCCTGGCGGTTTTCTGAGTTTGAAATGAAGAATCTTGAATCTTGAATCTTGACATGTGTCTTGGCAGTCAGGATTTTGATTGTAACGACTATTTTTTTCCCTTGCATGCAACAAAACCCATCACTATCTCTCATCTTGAGGGTTCATTCATTTAATCAAGCTGACTCTTCAACTTAACTCTTGAGTTTCTTTCACTCTTGACAAGAAACACTTCTACAAGTGAAACTTTGTCAAATTGAGGTCCCTCCCACAACAAAAGCTCTCTAACAAGCATTCAATAGTGCATCTGTTTGTTTTAGAGAGGGTCTAAGCTTGTGGGTAACACTCTCTTACTCTTTTCTATTTACATCTCTTGTTCATTTACTACTCAATGGTGCGGGTTCTACTCCTGAAGTGAGTTTTGATTTCACCACATGCTTTGTCCATTTTGGTTACACTCCCTTTCTATCTAGTTGTCTGTGGAGGTGGGAACACCAAAATGGGGGTCTGATTGTGACAAGCCCCAATATAGCCCAAACAGTTCCCCTCATCTGTCTTGAGTGTAGATTGCAAAGTGGAGCTTGGAGTGAAGACTTGGACACTCGGTTGAAGGTAAGTTTTCTCCAAGTTCTCCTTGTAATTTCTCACATTTTCTTCTCTTTGTTTTATTATTCTATCTAGTAGACCTCAGATCTTAGTTAGGAAGTGAGGCTTTGTTTTGTGATACAATAAAAAGAAAGGAAAGCAGTCTTTCAATCTCAACTCAACAAAATTCAACAAAATCTTTCATGTCCTTGTAATTAGGACTCTTCCAAAATTCACCAAACTCTTGATTTCAAACACTAAACTGAGATTAAAGGAAATGATCCTCTTGTTGAACTCTCAAACAATCATGACCAAAACCAACATGACTATAAAAAATCCTCTTCCCAACTCATACATCTCAAAAATATGGACTTCCAACATGGACAGATCCAACCGGCCTAATAGGATTCTTGTATTCTTTCCACCTTACACATTTGATATGCAACGAATAAAGGAACCCTCAACATGGTTCAAAGAATTTAAGGCACCACAATTGAACACTCCATCCAGGGATTTTATGGCGACACAAAAAAGAAACAACAAACTTTACAAACTTTGTCCTGATTAGGACTGTCCCAATCTGTCCAAACAAGACAACCATTAACATAGGCCACAAAAACTTATGCTTTTACCATTTCTCATTAGGATGGGATCCAAATATATCCAAACACCCTGTCAAAGCAATACTACTCAAGGACTTACTTTACACAGTCAAAACTCATCAAAAACCCCTCTGTATACTATCTTTTACCAATCTGTTACATATTTTCAAACCTAGGCTTATTGGATCTGCTAACTCCCATCATAGATACTCTACCCCAAGGCTTCAAACACATTTATTTAGGCTTGAATATGCTTATTTATTCATCAAAATTCCACTTCAAAAGTTATTTGTATAAACCCTAGACTCTAACCTCCATCTTTCTCTCACAATGCATTGTATTAAGAGGACAATCAATAAAACAAAGCCCAAAAACTTTGAATTCACCAATTCCTATCCTGAAATGGATTCACATATTCCTTTGACATCTTTTAAACTCTATAACACCAATAAAAGACTCAAAAAACCAAGATAAAAAATAGCTAGACTCCACTGTATTCTGGAATTACCAGTCTTACCCCATTGTTATAGATTTGGGGCTTGTTGTATCTGCCCAAAGCTTCATCTATAGACTCTTCCACCTTGAATATTAGATAAAATACCTTCTTAACACTCTGCCCACCAATTTTTAGGAGTTTCCAATGAAGCAATCAGGAGAAACTTAATTTTCATTGTGCGATGTTACCCTAATTAAGGGTTTTAATTGTTTAAAAAAAAAAACTCAAATAACTCACTCAAAATTTGATCAATTTTATATGAAACAAAAAGCATATGGAAGGTGATTGTTTCATTCATCACTTTAAAATATTTAGACTTGATTCCATGCCCGTACAGGGCCGTACCACCACAAAAAATAGGGAAATACTGAAGAAATATGCATAAAATCAGAGATTTCTTTATTCAAAATCTAGATTTCAATCACCCACACCCCCAAATAGTTACAAAAGCATTCTTTATAGGCATACAAATTGACCTTTCACCTCCTAACCACTTTCCAACTAACTACCAATGCCTAAACTAATAAATGACCTTTCAACTTCTTAAGATTGCTTTATGCAACTTTTATAATTTTTGCAATTTATGTTGACAACTTTTGGACTTTTACATTTTTTGTTGTTGCATTTCTTGGACTAATAAACATCAAATAACCTCATGATGACCTAAAAAATGATTCATTGAACCCAATTACAAAGTGAAGATACCCATTTTGAGCATTATCCAAGAATTTACATGATGGAATCAAGATATTGCAAAGTCCTGCACCATACTCCTGGCCAAGAAAAGAATCCAAGTCCACTTGGATTGATGTTGTCAACAACCTTCATTCCTTGTATGCTCTGCCTCAGTTTGAAATTGCTTCTAACCACCTTCATTTTCACCTTGAATTTGAATTTGTCCATGCAAATTAGCCCTTTGTCTTGACTGCCCTCTGAAATCAGACTCATTATGCCTTTATACACGTAGTACCTTTCTTATCCCTTTGTCCTTTAACCTACAACCTACTCCTTGTCCAAAGGATTAGTAACACAATGAAATGAAACATGATTTCTAGCAATATTGCAAAAAATGACAAATAGGGGAATATGAAGAGGTAGGTAATTGAAGAATCAGTTTTAGGCTCTTTTTTTGGTTATTTAAGGCATGTACAAGCCTCACAAAATTTGAGGTGGGTTGGGGAAATGATTTAGGAGTGTGGAGATTAATGAAAATTTTAGATTTTCTATTACTTTTATGCAAATTCTTGATTGCAGGCCATTGTATGGCCATTTATGTTACTTAAAACCTCTCCTCCTCCATGGTACATGTTAGCCCTATGAATCTAGTTTAATATTCAATTGATTTAATTTGAATCCATGAAGTTTTGTAAAAGTTATAAGCAAAACACTCCAGGTGGGTCAAAACCCTGATTTAGGGTGGCAACAAGCAATTCAAATTGTGTTTCTCAAAATTTACCCATTTAAAAGTGCTAAAAATTGGTGTAGAATGATTTTTAATCATGTTCTAAAATATATCCTAGTTGTAGAGTCTGAAGATTTGTTTTTGGGCCGATTCCATGATGCCCTAGGTCTGCAATTTATCAAAAATTTGGAAATTGGTTGTGTATAGTCAAGTATTTGTGTTTTGATGATATTAAAAGGTGTTACACTTGTGTGTTATTATTTTGTAAGGGTGTTTAGATGTATGTAACTCCTTTTCATGATTGGGTTTGGTGAACTAAAGGATTTGGGGTTCATTTATATGCTGGTCCTTCATGGCAGATTTCTGACAGTCTTATTTTGGAGTTAAATTTGAAGGTTCTATGTAAGGGTTTGATAAAATATCATGAAACAAGTTTGGGGAATGGTATAGAAATTTTGTGCAGACCTATTTTCATTTGTTTAAGGTAAATGGAATGTGTAATGGTCGTGTAAATGTAAAGTTGCTTGTTGGAGGGGACTAAATAGGACCAATTGTTGCTTTTGACAACCAACTCTTGAAAGTTATGATGCTTGAGTTGTATGGGTTGGTATTTGGGTTTGAATCAGTCACTTTGATGATGCTAATGTGTTTTGAATAATCTACTAGAGTTTTTTTTTTTCCTTGTTCTTACTTTTGGGGTATGAAACATGAGTCTATGAAGGAAAAAATGAAGTAGTGATGGGAAAAAAAACAAGGAATGTTATGTGTTTGAAAAATGAAATTTATTCCTCTTGTATTGCATCATTCTATCCACCTAAGCTCTTGAGATTTTTGTTGCTCAGGATTCCAGTGCACCACTTGGATGACAATGCGTCGCGTTGGCAACCTGAATATGCGTTGTCGTCCTTTGGCCGTGAGCTCCTCTGTCAGAGGTAGAAATCTAAAGGTTTCACTCTCTCAGAATCTGAAGTAGTTTTCTCTGAAAGTTAATCTGTATACACTTCCTTTGAAATTTATTCATTCATTTTATGTTGAGGTAGATAAGGAAAGTTTGTTCCCTGGGATTCTCTTGAGAACGAAGAGACTCACGTGTAGCGAATCCCTCTTATCTCACATTTTGGTGAACCTGACGTGAATCATGTCAGATCTATTTTTATAATGTTTCCATGATAAAAATTTCTCCAATGAATATTTCAACATGTTGGATGACGCTCTAGATGATTTCTTAGAAGCGTCTTCCCTTATTCGTAAATCTTTCGAGCAAACCTCTTCTTCGCAGGTTGAAGAGTCATTAAATGTTGTGGTGGTCTCTGTGGCTCCTCCAAGCCCTCAGAAACCTATCATTTACTTGACCCCAACTAGCCATTCTCCAAGGGAGGATCATTTTGTTTGTGGAATTTCATATCAAGATGATTTGTCAAATTTGTATTCAAGGTTCATAAAAGCTACAAACTCTGCTTCTTACAATGTTGTTGGGAACACATATAATACGAGAAGAAATAAACATAATTTGAATCAACAACCTTCTATCCCTACATCACAACCTACTCAAGTTCCTACTTCTTTACCACCTTCTCAGCCAAGTCTTCCTTCAACACCTAAACTCACAACTAAAGCATCAGGTGATTATGATCTTATTAAGCAACTTTACGTTACTTTGACTAAGATCTCACTTTGGGATTTTCTTTAGACCACTCTGGTTTATCAAGAAATGCTTCAAGAAGCCTTGTAGAGGATCCTCTTGCTTGCCTCTACTAGGTTGATGGATGTTAATGTGTTGATGGCTCATATTCATGCAGATTCAGTGAATATTATGTTCTATCCGCAAGAACTCCCACCTCTGGACGTGAAGAAGCAAGCATACCCTTTAATGATTATAGTTAATATTAATACCATTGGTATTAGGTGTACCCTCGCTGACACTAGTTTGACTCTGAAAATTTGTGGTAATGAAATACTACCTAATATTAAAGTTGATTCATCTTCTCTAGCTGCTTCTTCCTTGTACATTCGTGGGTTCAATAATGTCGGTCACCAAGCTCTAGGTACAATAATACTGCCTCTATAGCTAGGCCCCATTACCTTACCTACTTTGGTTTATGTGATGCTTAGTCCTTTACCTTATAATATTCTATTAGGGAGACCTTGGATTCATGCTATGGGTGTAGTAACTTCTATCTTACACTGCTCTAAAGTTTGTTGCAAATAATCAAGTGGTCACAATTAAAGTTGACCTAGAAGCTGTTCACTTGTGTGAATTAGTAGTCGTTGGTCAAGATTCAGTTGTCTCCACTCTTAAGAATTGTATTCTATCTTTAACTACTGATGCTATGATGTGTTCCTCAGAGATACCCTCCATGGAGGTTGTCCTTGAAGTGAATGTCATTAAAGACAAGCCACCTAAATCAAAAAGTCCTAAGTCTTCCCCGTCTACTTCTTCTTCTGAATCAAATTCTTTCCTTGGTGATGATTGGGGATCTTTGGAATTATCTGAATTCTTTATTAGGGAATACAAAGTAAGTCCCACTTATATAAAGCTTCTGATAACCTCAAATGCCTCTGATGAAAAAATAGATGATACTCCCATGGAGGAGTAAAACTGTGATCCTGTTCAGGAGACCAATCCTTCCCTTGCTGAGGAGGATAGTTCCACTCCTTCAAAGGAGGTTAATGCTTGTGAATCAAGTAAAGGATATGGTTGTGCTCTTGTAGATGCATTTGATTTTCACTGGTGGAACAAAGCTCTCTATGTAGAACCACCGCCTTTCAAAGTTTTGCAAACTTGCTATGGTTTCAGATATAGACTCGCTTCTCCATATGGCCATGGGTGAAAATGCCTTGGATGTATTGAGTAAGGAATCCAAGTCCCCATCTAGTTTAAGCCCCATAAGCGTTATCTGGATTTGGGATGCTATATTGAATAGTCTAAAAAAAAGCCTTGGTGGAGTGTTAACATGATTTTGGTTGAACCACTTAGCTTGGTCCATCCTGAACTAATAGAGGAAGAGGTGCAGGAAGAGAAAATCCCTTTAGATGTCTTCTCTTCAGATGAAGCACTTGAGGAATTCTTAGATGCCTACTCCCCTTTGCTTCCTTTCCATTGGTCACGCCCACAAAAGGATATGAAAATCACGACAAAACCTATCCTGGGAATTGGACATTCCAGCAGGTGACTAATATCTCTTTGTGGTCATTCATTTACTTGTCAAACCAGGGAACATATACTTTAAATGGAGCAACACTATATGTGCACTAAGAACCAGTTTCAGTCACAACCTATTGAAAATAAATACTTGGAAAGAAATTCTACCTATGCTACAGGAAGGTAATGCAAAGTTCTCTTAACTCAACCATAATTTAACCAAAGCAGAAATCATAATAGCTACAAATGAGAAACAAACTATAAACTGGCCTTATGCTGCATGAACAAACACAGGGATGGATTCCCGATGCTACAGGAACAATATAAGATTGAGCTTGTGCTGAAACTTCTAAAATGAAATCTAACATGAATTAGCAAAGGATAAACAACAACTCTCCTACAGATACTTACTAAGTGGGCCCCCTTAGCAAGTATCAACTAATTTACACAGAAGATTGTACTCAGAACTCCATCAACTTCTATTCATAACGTGAAATCATTTACATTGATTGTTCTACTTTAGAAAACTAACAAAAACTCTAATTTCTTATTATAACTCTAACTCTTACATAATCTGCTTCTTTATCTATTTCCTATTTTTTTGTTCTCTTTTTCGTTGTTCACCCGCACAGGAGGAACACTTATTTAAATCAGGAAAACAACTAACTAACTAACCCTAACAAAGAAAGACGTGGATGTAAAATGTATCCCAAAATCAAGGAACATACTTCATAAATGAGTTTATCCATTCAATCCGATCCAAAGAGAATCTAGCACTCCACTCTTTCCAGATTAACTGACATTTAAAATCCTTCCCAACAGTTTCGGTCAAAGAGTCTTCACTAGAGCTTCCTCGAAGTCGTGTAGGAAATGGACTTTACTGCAAGGCCGAGATCAGCTGCACTTGACTCAATCATACTTTCTTCAACAACCTGCGAAACACAAGGTAATAGATGCAAAAAAAAAGACGCATGGCACATACACAATATCCATTCATTAATCACATATTTAAATCTATTTCATCATTCAAAAATTACATGCATTATACCAGTCATTTGGGGAGTCAAACAGGGTAATAAATATAGACATGTCAACATGATAGGCTGCAGGAACATGAAAGTGTATTGCTACAGGATATCCCCCAATAAAAGGTTTCTTAAAGAGTTAAACAACCATGAACAACAAAAGTGAGGGTAGTAAAAGTACACCATGATATCCAAATTATGAGCATATTTTGGGCTCATCATCTGCCCCCTACTTAACCCAATGCTGGTCCTCCAGCATTAAACTTCCTGGTGGTCTCTTTGAAATCAATGGTTGAGGCATGACCCTGAAATGGAGTTCCAAATTTGTAATAAAAACCTCTAAAATTCTGCCACCTTTCATACCTACAAGCTTCTGTATCTTCATTAATATTTGTAGCTTGGTAGGGATAAATAGGCCACATTAGCACATGAGGTCTAAATGTCAAGGGCAACCACAATTCAAACCTCTTTTGAAGGCCCAACTGTATGTATCTGCTTGATCTTTTGAGAGCTGCCATAAAATTCAGGGGACTGTGAGGCTCAGACCTTCTTAACCCAACAGTTAATCTCTCCCACCTCTTCTCAATTCTGGAGTATGACAGCTTCCAAAATGAGTATTTCTGTTCTTGAAACTCATCATACACCTGTTTCCTGAGATCAAATATTTTCATCCTGATTGTATCATTATTAAAGCCATATGCCACAGTAAGCTAGGTTTTCAACATTGTATAGGGGTCTGAACTCTTAGGGCGCAATGGAATAGGCTCATTCCTTTCGACTTCTTCATATGCTTCCCATTGCCTGCCATAATTTGCTTCGTTTACTGCCCAAGACATAAGTGATCTCAAATGGATGTCGCCAATGTACAAAAGGGGATTCCACTCTGTTTCAGATGGAATTATAAAGCCATGTAAATAAAATTCGCACAAAGAATTCCTTAGCCAATTAGGAGCTGCCTGGTATGCATCGTAGAATTCTTTAGCAGTGTGAATAATAGGATCTAGATTTATGGAAATTCTTATTAGTTGGAACCACAAAAATTGTTCCTTGAGGCACAAAGCATAAACTCTGGGTGGTGGTCTGCATTCCATAATCTGACCAATTACCTTCAACATTTCATCCATTTTCTCCTTTAACTCCTGAATTTCCTGTTTCTGCCTTTCGATTTCCCTTTTCAATTTCTTCTTTTCTTCCTCCCAAAGACTTTGTTGCATTTCAGTCTTGGCTAGGTGGCGGAAACTCAGGGTTTGCAATGTAACCGGTCTCCATGTAGCTTTGAAATATTCCAAAAATTCAATCAAAAATGTCTTTTTGTAGACAACAATGGCTTGACAAGTTGCAGGGGAAAATGAAGCTTCATTGGCCACTTCCAATTGTTCAGTCTATTCCTCCTCTTGCTACAGGATGAATTCTTGTTGCTGTAGTGGATAAGACTGCACTTCCTCTGAAATCTACATAGCCACAACAGCCAAGTCATCGAGACTTGGTACCCCCCTTTCATTATGCACAACTTCCCTTGTCTCAATTTGTTCTTCTTCAGGGATAACAAATGGACTCTGTGTAGCACTCTTAGACACATTCTGAGAAACATCATATTCAGATTCTATAGATTCTTCTGAAATTATAATAACTTCAGGTTGAGGTGAAGCGAGGGAGAATTTACATTGTTTTCTTGTGGAAACTCTTCTTGGCAATGTTGCGGCTGCTGGAGGTGCTCTCGTAGCTTTCCTCTTTCTGAATTGCCTAGAGGGTTCTGCCTTATCAGAGGATGATGGTGAACTGGCGATGGCAACAGGTGTTGCTGTAGGAGAAATTGCTGCAGGGGAAGATGCTATAGGAGAAGAGCGTTGCCTTTTCTAAGAACGAGGGTCAGATTCTGGGGTTTGTTCCGCCCCAGATGACTCTTCTTACTTTGTCTTTCCTTTTTCTCTCCTACTGGAAAATCTAGTTTGCACCTGGGCAGAGGACTCTAGTGTGAGAGCTGCAGGACCAGGTGTTGTAGGAGCAGATGACCCTTTCCTTATTCTCCTACTGGTAGACGCTATTTCCTCTTTCTTTTTCTGAGGTCATGGGGTAAGTGCCCTAGGGGGTTCTAGAAGTTGTAGGCTCTTTTGGGAAATAAATTCTTGCCAGGAAAGAGGTGACACATCCCTCAAAGAGTGTTCAATCAACAATTTTATAAGGCCATGGTGAGCAATAGAGTTATCCTTCCCCTTCTGGGTTTCGTAGCACATTGTTCTAGAAATTTTAACAAAATTTTTGGGACATTAACAACTAACCCATGCCTCATATGACTCAGCAATTTGAAATGGTAAGAATGCAGTTAAGAAAAACGGCCTTCACATGTTAAATACCTGATTATGAAAGCAGTGTATTCTAGATATGGAGGAGGCAACGACACTCGCTTGCATCCCTGCTTAGAGACTTCTAAGGGTCCATCAGTGGGTATTGTAAATTCTACCCTTGTAGAGACAACATCCGAAGAAAAATTCTCGCATACGGCTGGAATCCCAGTTACCTCTGCAATTCTTTCTTTAGTTACAGCTACTGTTAGATCCCATACTGTAGCCTCTCCTTCAGAAAGGGTTCTTAAAAATTCGCCTGTAGCCTCCTCATTGAAAGTATCTAAACTCAAAAAGTAATTCAACCAACCACAGAGGCTGAATGCCTGGACTGTTTGAGGATTTTGCATTAATAACTCATGAGCTATAGGCTCATGTCTAGTTGACCACTCATATTCACAGTTTTTCCTTAGCTGAACTCAACTCTTTTATGAAAATCCAAAAATTTCCCTTTCTATTCTGGTTCTTTCTGTCTTGTCATCACTTTTCCTTTCTTTTCCAAAAATGAACTACTTAAACAAGCAGTTTTAATTATGATTTAAAATGAAAAACATGCAATGAAAAACATGCGATCATATTTGGAAAGTACCAAAAAATAATAAAGAAAGATTATCTGAGTAGTTGTGATAGCGGCGTAAGGACAGGTTTTAAAAGTGGATTATCCTGCCCCCTACTTAAAGTGTGACATGTGTCCACACATGTACTAAAGAATAGGTGGAGATCGGGTAATAATGACTGATATAGACATAGTAGTAAATGAATAAAATGAAATAAATCAATGATGCGACAACAAAAGATATTGCATACCTTTCAATAAATGCTTGTATGTGCTGAGAAAGATGACGACAACGACACCAAAAATGGTCACGCCCACAAAAGGATATGAAAATCATGACAAAACCTATCCTGGGAATTGGAAATTCTAGTAGGCGACTAATATCTCTTCGTGGTCGTTCATTTACTTGTCAAACCAGGGAACGTATACTTTAAATGGAGCAGCACTATATGTGCACTAAGAACCAGTTTCAGTCACAACCTATTGAAAATAAATACTTGGAAAGAAATTCTACCTATGCTACAGGAAGGTAATGCAAAGTTCTCTTAACTCAACCATAATTTAACCAAAGCAAAAATCATAATAGCTACAACTGAGAAACAAACTATAAACTGGCCTTATACTGTAGGAACAAACACGGGGATGGATTCCCGATGCTGCAGGAACAGTATAAGATTGAGCTTGTGCTGAAACTTCTAAAATGAAATCTAACATGAATTAGCATAGGATAAACAACTACTCTCCTACAGATACTTACTAAGTGGGCCCCCTTAGCAAGCATCAACTAATTTACACAGAAGATTGTACTCAGAACTCCATCAACTTCTATTCATAACGTGAAATAATTTACATTAATTGTTCTGCTTCAGAAAACTAACAAAAACTCTGATTCATATTATAACTCTAACTCTTACATAATCTGCTTCTCTATCTATTTCCTATTTTTTTGTTCTCTTTTTCCTTGTTCACCTACGTAGGAGGAACACTTATTTAAATCAGGAAAACAACTAACTAACTAACCCTAACAAAGAAAGATGTGGATGTAAAATGTATCCTAAAATTGAGGAAGAGACTTCATAAATGAGTTTATCCATTCAACCTGATCCAGAGAGAACCTATAACTCCACTCTTTCCAGATTAACTGACATTTAAAATCGTTCCCAATAGTTTTAGTCAAAGAGTCTTTGCTAGAGCTTCCTCAAAGTCATGCAGGAAATGGACTTTACTGCAAGGCCGAGATCAGCTGCGCTTGACTCGATCATACTTTCTTCAACAACCTACGAAACAAAAGGTAACAAATGCAAAAGAAAAGACGCATGGCACATACACAATATCCATTCATTAATCACATATTTAAATCTATTTCATCATTCCAAAACTACATGCGTTATACCAGTCATTTGGGGAGTCAAACAGGGTAATAAATATAGACATGTCAACACGATAGGCTGCAGGAACATGAAAGTGTATTGTTACAGGATATCCCCCAATAAAAGGTTTCTTAAAGAGTTAAACAACCATGAACAACAAAAGTGAGGGTAGTAAAAGTACACCATGATATCCAAATTATGAGCATATTTTGGGCTCATCATCCATCATAAAAGACGATTCCCATATCACCTAAATGAATGGGCATATTTTTGAGAATCTGTCTTGACTATTGATGACGAGGACCCTCTAGCTAATGTTCAAGATGGCATCCTGATATCACATCCTAGAGATTGTAGTTCTCTCCTCAAGAGAGATACTACTAAAATCTCTATGGATCCTAAGTGTTTTGAAAAGGTGATTAAGATTGGGAAATGCCTTTCTTCAAAAGAAGCAAAGGAACATTTCAATCTTACATTCTCATCTTGATATCTTTGCTTGGATGTATGAGGACATTCTCGATATAGATGAGTCCATAGTGGTTCACAATATCATCTTATGTCCCAATGCCAAGCTAGTTAAGCAAAAAATCTGAAAGATCAATCCCAAGGTTGCATTGTTGGTTAAGACCAAGATAGAGAAGCTGCTAAAAGCAAGCTTTATCCATCCAATTGACTATTCTCCTTGGATTTCAAATATTGTTTCCATTAGAAAACCTGATGGTCATATCCATATATGTATTGACTTTCATGATCTTAATAAGGCTTCTCTCAAAGATGATTTTTCGTTATCTAATATAGATATGATTGTGGATTTGACTGTAGGCCATGCCTTGTTATCTTTCATGGATGGTTTCTCGGGTTACAATCAAATCCCTATTAATCCAAAGGATCAATACAAGAAATTATTCACCACCCCTTGGGATAATTTTTGTTATGTGGTCATGCCCTTTGGGTTAAAGAATGTGGGAGCTACTTACCAACGAGTGATGACCCTAATATTTCATGATTTCATTCATAAGATATTAGAAGATTATGTTGATGATATCTTGGAAAAGTCTATAACTCGTCAGGATCATGTAAATAACCTTCATCTTATTTTTGAAAGGCTTCAAATTTATAAGATGAGATTTAATCCTCTTAAGTGTGTCTTCGGTGTAGACGCGGGAAAACTTCTAGGATTTATAGTCTCTCATTGTGGAATCGAGGTTGACACAAATAAGATTGATGCCATTGTTAACATGCCTCCACCTAGGAATATCACTGAGTTGCAAATTTTACAAAGGAAGATTCAGGAAATTCAAAGATTCATATCTTAGTTGGTTGATTGTACCCTTCCTTTCACTCATTTGTTAAAGAAAGATGTTCGCTTCATATTGTATGAAGAGTGTTAGAAATATTTTAAGTCAATCAAATCCTATTTGGCCAATCCTCTCGTATTGATGCCGGCTATGTAGGATAGACCCTTTTTTCTTTACCTCATAACATCAACATATGCTTTGGTGGCTTTGATCGTTCAGTATGATGATGTCAGGAAAGAGAGAGAGGTCTACTACATTAGTTGTCTTGATTGATTATGAAACTTGCTATTCTTCTATGAAGAAGCAATGTCTTGCTCTCATCTTTTCTACGCAGAATTTGAGACACTACCTTCTTCATGCTAAAACATATGTTATTGTAAAAAGTGACCTTCTAAAACATTTGTTTTCTAGTACCGACCTTGCTGGGAGGCTAGCAAAATGGGTAATGTTGCTTTCTAAGTTTGACATAAAGTTTGTTACTCATAAGTCGATAAAGGGCCAAGAAGTTGCTGATCAATTGGAAAATGCTCCCTCGTCTCACTCTTTCTGGAGTTTAAATATTTTTCTTGATGAGAACATTCTCGTAAAAAATTATAACCTTGAATGGAAAATGTACTTTGATGGGTCAAGATGTCAGATTGGCTCCAGAGCAGGTGTGGTTTTGATATCACCTGAAGGTAAGCCAGTCCCTCTCTCCTTTTGATTGGACTTTCCCTGTACCAATAGCATCACTAAGTACGAAGCTCTCATTGCTGGCTTGTGTGCCACAATTGCATTAAAAATAAAACATCTCTGTATACTAGATGATTCTGAGCTCATCGTGAATTAGATTATGGGGACCTACTAGGCTAAGCAAAGTAAGCTGTCTCAATATCAAGACCTTGCTTTGTCCTTGCTTAACTGGTTCTCCTATTTCATGATAGAAATTGTCCCTAGGAGGGAGAATAGACATGCAAATGCCATGGCAAGTGCTGCCTCTCTAGTACCTTCAGATGAGGATACGAAAGAATACCACTTCATGGTTCAGGTTTTTCGATCTCCAGCTATTCTTGATTAGTCTGAATCCAATGCTCTTGTGTTTTCTTACGTAGACTCGAGAGAATAGTTTGCTAATATTTACAACTATCCGAAGACTAGAAACTTTCCCAATGATGCAATGTAAAATGATCGCACTCACATATGAAATTTTTCCTTCCGTTATGTTGTCTTGTCCGATGTTCTTTATCAAAAATCTTATAATGACTTGCTTCTTCAATGTCTCACTAAAGAAAAAATACCCCTTTCCCTTAAGGAAGTCCATTCAGGCTCTAGGGGTGGACACTTCAGTGGTAAATCCCTGGTGAGGAAATTGATACATATGGGGTACTTTTGGCAAATGATGGAACAAGATTCCTTCAATTTTGTTAAAAAGTGCCCACAATGTTAGCAACATAGTCGTCTTATTCATGCACCCGCACAAGAGTTACAAAGCCATACCTCTCCTTGGCCATTCACAAAATGGGGGTTGGATATTATTGGAAAAATATCACCTCCTTCTTCTAAAGAACATACTTTAATTATCACTGCTACAAATTACTTCATGAAGTGGGTTGAAACCATTCCACTTCAATCCACAAATGCTAAAGCCATTTGTAGTTTTCTCTTAAACAACATTATTTCTCATTTCGGATTGCCTGCTACACTTTTTTTTGACAATGGTACACCATTCAAGAACAAGGAAGTAAAACAATTCTTGGAGAAATTTCACATTCAACATAGATTTTCTACACCACACTATCCTCAAACTAACGGTCAAGTAGAAGCATCTAACGAAACTCTTGAGCTCATTCTCCACAAAAAAATTAACAAACACGGTAAGGATTGGCATATTTAATTGACATACACTTTGTGGGCCTATCACACTAGTGTTCAAACAGTGATAGGAATGACACCTTACAACCTCATGTATGGTGCCAAAGCTATCATGCCCTTGGAGTTGTAAATTTCGTCTTTGCGGGTTTCTCTTAAAGGGTTAATTGATGAAAAAACTTACTGAGCTAATCATTTGCATCAGCTAGAGATGCTCGATGAGTGTCGATTATAGGCCCTTGATCATCTTAAAGCATATCAAAAATCATTATCAAGACAATATAATCAAAGTGTGCTTCCTAGGATTTTCAAGGTAGGTGACCTGGTTCTATATGAGAATAAGAGGAATGTAAATGTGCCGCCTGATCAGTGGGGAAAATTTAGTCCTAACTGGTTAGGCCCTTACATCGTGATCTCTGTGTATGGTTTGAGTTCCTATGGATGGAATGCTCTAAAAGAGCTTGTTAATGCGATGCATCTTCGTCGATACTATGCATAGTGTCTAATGTATCATTTGTGTGGTGTTCACTCTCTAAGGGTTGCAACACTGCATATGTTGACATTATTCATTAACACATTATGAAAAAAAATTTGTGTTATGATATTACCATGTGTGCGTGCGTGTTTTTCATACATACATGTACCCTACTATGCTGTGTATCCATGCATTACATTATATATTTTAAGACAGTTAGATCATTATTGTATTTAATTTACATACACTCATGTGTGTTCATTAAATCATATTATCATCTAATGTAAACATACATCCATACACATACATAACATCCATAGCATCAATGCACATGAAATTAAAGAAACATACACATCAAAGTACACAATGCCATAATAACAAAATATATATATATATATATGTATATATATATATATATCAAATTTCATTTACATGTATCAGACCACTGCTATCAAAAAATGAGTGGCTACTGAATATGTGTTTCAATGTCTGTATAAAAAGATCTAATAATATATATCGCAACTAGAAAACTGATGTACAAAATGGAGCTCTCTATGGCTACGACATGTGGCTCTTGGGACCCTCTGGCTCTGGCCGCGACTGTGGCCTAGGAAGGGGTTGTAAAGTGGAGACAGATCAAGAGTGGTGCGAGCGTGATCTAGACAGGGCTACACGCATCCCTCTGATCTCTCCCTAAAGGGAGCATATCTACATTCACGCCTGCATTAGCTCCTACTGCAACTGCTGGTCACCTACCAAGATCATGGTTGTCGAATGACTCGTGAGATCATTGATGCGGCTCTAAAGGGAATCATGTGCCTACTTGATGACATCGAACCTCATCACAGATGTGTCTCTCTTTGTGAGCACCGTCTGTAGCTCCCCCAAAAGCTGATCACACTGCCCCTACATTGTGGTAGCATTAGCTATCCTCTACACCACCTTTGCTCACGCCTCCTTGTACATAGTCCTCAGACGCACTACCAAATCAAAGAGGTGGACATGGTGTCTCGCTGAAGCTAGTTGATATACATCTAAGACTGTCCTATGGATGGGCATAGCAGAGGCCACCTCTGATATGCATTGGGTAAAGAACCTAGTCCATCCCTGAATGTCCACTACAACCACAAAAGTAGAAAGTACATTAGTATCACGAGGTGTATAAAATCAAAACATATACATGAAATAAAAAATAGAAATGTTGAAATGAAAATAATATAAATAATTGTCATACTTGGATCCCTTGGCTACCAGAATGGGTCAGGGGGAGGAGGTGCACTTGGTCTTGCACCATCAGTGTCAGGAGTCGCCCTAGATGCTACAAGGGATGGTGGGGCCGATGAAATAAGTGTAGCTGATGGAGGAGATGACATCCTCTGCCACCTCTTGTATTTTGGTGGTGTCACCTTGGCCTCCTTGGCCTGCTCCTACTCCTCCAGCTGCTCCTCCTTCCTGTTGCTGCCTCTATGCGTCCACCTCGATTTGGCTAGCTATGGTGGAACATCCCCCTATAGGCACGGATCCCCCCTGGGGGCATTCGCTAGGAAAACTAGGGCAAGACAGTGTGCTGCCCACCATGTCAGGAAGGACCAATCAACATCAGCGCTATCTAATGTGCCCATCAACGGAAGGTCTGTGTCATTGGAATCATCATCAGAGAGATCCACATCCACTAGAGTAGGGTGTGGAAAATCCTCTGGCCTCACCGTACTCCGCACAACTCGGGTGTATGTCGGCACATGAGGGGGAATGGTCTGAACCCTTCCGTGCTGCCACATAACCCAACTACAGTAGTACAACATGATAAAAAAATTGGTGTGACCTAGGATAAATTTTTCACGCTATAGGTTTTGAAGGAACCTGCGGTCATCTACCCATTGAAAGGCTTAGTAGGGTCTCCACCTGATACAGTTTGGCATCAACGCATCGAACTACAACCGCCAGAACTGTAGATCATCGTGCCTCCACTACCATGTTAGCTCGTACCAGTGGACCATAGGGACAACATAGTTCTGCTCCTATGGATATCCATTTGGCATCATGCATGTGATGTGGGAAAAGGCCCACACTTGAAGTAGTGTGCATACTATGAGGCTATGATACTCATAATGCATGTACCAACCAAGCTCCTGGTAGAGGTGCGTCAGCATGTTGCACCCCCAAGAGAAGATGGTACGTCTCTCCATAATCGCCCTAATGGAGTGGATGAGACCCCATGTAGGTGAGAGCCTTGCACATCAATGGTGACCCTCATGGTGACAGTCACCACCATGTGACGTATTAGAGGGACAGTGGTTTGGGCCTGGTCAAACCATCGGGTGTAGATGTGCTCAGTCCCATCCCTTCCATCTAACCACCTGGAATAATATAGGATTTTGTTTGATCACTCCTCTACTGAGCGTGTATTTTCAATTGCCACCCGTCACCCACGGATGGGAAGCCCAACAATGCGATAGAAATCTTCCAATGTAATGGTCATCTCCCTAGTAGGCAACTGGAAATTGGAGGTCATTGTGTCCCATCACTCCATTAGTGCCATCAACATGCGGTCGTGATAGAGCATCTCTGGCATGGTATACACAAGCTAGAGCCTGACCCACTGTAGAAGGGACACCTCATCATCAGTCAATCGGTCCATCTAGTCTCATAGAAGGCGAAGCACCCGCCCTATGGGATGCTCCCAAATATTTGGATAGTCATGCAAAGAAAAAAGCAAATACATATCAGTGCATAGCCAGTTATGAAAAATTCCAAGTGCAAAACACCTAAGGATGTGTGTGCATCATGTAGATGTCTGCGCACCACGCAAGTGTCTCAGCTGCCATTAATGGCACAGGGAGGACAATGCACCCCTTGGACACTAGCGTGTCCTCAAGATGCTAGTGCTCGTCCTGGACACCAATGCGCGCGTGCACCTAGGATGCCTGTACACCTCAAAATTCAAAAACTCTTAAAAATTTACCAAAAAATCACTAACGAAGAGGTTACAGGGCCTACCTAGTCAAACTCGATGCCCTTGGCAATGTTTGCACGCAGTTGGTCCAACCTTGGATCCTCGTAGCCTCGTTTTCTTGACATTTTGATGACTTTTCTCTCACAAAATTCAACAAAATCCTCACAATGAATAGTGCAAATGACCTTTCTTAGGGCCCACCTAGGTATATATAGGCCCCTTGGGGTCCATTTTTCTTGGAGTTTGTGGCTTCCCCATTTCTCTTGATTTTACCCCACCTAACTAGGGAAAAACTTAGGAGGGAGCAAATAGTCACTTCTTGACCATATTTTTCTTCCGAACCATCCAATTTTCCTTAATCATTCTTGCCATGGTAGCTTCTTTCAATTTTTAAAAACTAACTTAAATTTGAGTTTTGTAGATATTAATTTTGTGCGATCTTTCACAACCAGTCTTGCACTTCTTGCTAAGCTCAGTTGCTAGGGGGCACCTTTGGTACCGGCCAGCTCCGACCAGCTCGACCTCAGCAACCTCTGAGGCACTTTTTCTTGGCACATAAATCTGTAAAATTTTAAAGTTTGGGTAAAATTTCCTTTCTCTACTTTAGTGCAGATGATTTTTCCCAAAATTGAGCCCACTAAAGTGGGGGAAAAATGTAATGTGGTAGAATTGCACCTAGGGGCAATTCTACATTTTAGCACTTTGCCTAGCATTTATGACGCCTAAACGCATTAATGGAAAAAATCTCATGGGTCAAAATTTCATGATTCTAGCTCCATGTCGACCAGTGGCGAAGCAACAACAACTTAATGACACATTTCCTAAAAATTGATGCCTTGGAAGCCTGCGCAATGTGAGGACGTCTACGCTATGCGCTAGCGTCCTGGCAATTTTCTGAGTTTGAAATGAAGAATCTCAAATCTTGACTCTTGACATGTGTCTTAACATTCAATATTTTGAGTGTAATGGCTCTTTTCTACCCTTGCATGCAACAAAACCCCTCACTAGATCTCATCTTGGGGGTTCATTCATTCAATCAAGTTGGCTCTTTGAATTCACTCTTGAGTTTCTTTCACTCTTGACAAGCAACACTTCTACAAGCGAAGCTCTATTGGATTGAGGTCCCTCCAACAAAAAAAAAATATAGCAAGAATTCAACGGTGTGTTTGTGTGTTCTAGAGAGGGCTTAAGCCCATGGGTAACACTCTCTCTTACTATTTTCTATTTACATCTCTTGTTCATTTACTACTCAGTGGTGCAGGTTCTTAAAGCGGATTTTTATTTCACCACATGCTTTGTCCATTTTGGTTACACTCCCTTTCTCTTTGGGTCCATGGAGGTGGGAACACCAAAACGGGGGTCTGACTGTGACAGGCCCCTATACAACCCCAAAATTTTCCCCTCGTTTGTCTTGTGTGTAGATTGAGAAGTGGAGCTTGGAGTGAAGAATCAAACACCCAGTTGAAGGTAAGTTTTTCTCCAAGTTCTGTGTGTAATTTCTCACATTTTCTGCTCTCTATTTTATTATTCTATCTAGCAGATTGTAGATCTTAGTTAGGAAGTGAGACTTTGTTTTGCCTGCTTGAGCTCTTGAGCTTTCTGTTGCTTAGGATTCCAGTGTGCTACGTTGGCATCCTGAATCCGCGCTGGCATCCTTTGGCCATGAGATCCTCTGTGAGAGGCAAAAAGCTAGAGGTTTCACTCTCTCAGAATTTGAAGTAGTTTTGTTTGAAAGTTAATCTGTATACACTTCATTTGCAATTTCTTCATTCAATTTATGTTGAGGTGGATAAGGGCAGTTCGTTCCTTGGGATTCTCTTGGGAATGAAGAGACTTGTGTACAACGAATCTCTCTTATCTCACATCACTCCACGAACAACCAAATAAACAACGAGATTGAAAGATAGATAATATAAATACCAAGATAAGAAATAAGAACATGCAAGTTAATAATATGCTATTTAATAAGAACAATAATGCTATGATAGTAAATGTCACCCTCCCTCCTGCAAGCTTGATGAAGTCCAGAGGAAGATCAATTCCTTGAATGTTTGAGATGAACGTGCAAGAACATGGTGTAGAAAGCTTGAATGAGTAAGAAAAGGTGTAGAGTTGCAAGAAGAAGAGAGTGAAAATACTAAGAAGTGAGAATGAAGTTGCAATATTGAAAAGAGAGTGCATGAATTGCAAGGATGGAATAGAATGAGAATGAAAGGAAAGAATATGGTCAAATTACATACTAAAGAGTCATTCCCAGGCACACCCATGACTGTAGAGGCATTACACTTTATGGGTAGGCGACAATGTAATGTCTCAAAAACCACAAAACCATGAATCCTATCAAGACGTTTACACGGTGCACAAACATTTGTGTGGCATAGAAGCATCCCAATAAAAATTCCCCCACCAACGGAAAATGATAAGGCAGGGATGCAAATAAAGGATAGGAAGGCGGATATTCACATTATCGTCTCATTAAGCTGAAGTGAAGGTTGATGTAATGTGAAATTGCATAAGGGTGAAATTTTATGACATTATATTTCTTATTTACATGTGAAAGAGGTAGAATATTTATATAAAACTAGAGTCAATTGTGCCCATTTTATGATCATGAATGTGAAAGTATAACTATTAATAACTAGTTTGAGAAAGTAGTGTGTGAACATACGATGCATGTTTCCATTATGGAATGTGTTTATTTGATTATTAAATCTTTGGTGAAAGTAATACAAAATTATTGCTTGTATTGTTGGTTCATAGTGTCTATTTATTACAAATTCAGATAGGTCATAGCTAATGTAGACACGTAAAATATACCGATTGATCCCATGTACCTGATCCTGATTTACTAACACCAGTTCATCCAGAATCATCTCCTTTTCTAACCATTTAATTGAATAATCTTTATTTGATTAAATTCATCATATTTCATCTCTTAATTAAATAAATCAAATTTATTTGATTAAGTCATCATCTCCTATTAATTAAATAAATCACTTTGTTTAATTAATCCTATAGTCCCTCTTTTAAGTAAATAATTCAGTTTATTTAATTAAGCTCTAAAGTCATCTCCTTTAATTAAATAAATTAACATTTATTTGATTAAGTCTAACACCATCCTCTTTAATTAAATAAATCCAACTTTATTTAATTAAGTCTAAATTCATTATTTCTCTCACTTTAATTTATTTAAATCCTAAAATCTAAATCAAATTGTCAAATAAACTAATCTCCTCTTAAATTAATCAAATCTTGATTAATCCTAAACTTAATCCATCAAATTCTCTAGCTTTTGCAACTTTCTCATGAAAATTAATTTAATTAATTTATAAATCTTCCTTTTTCATTCAAAAAGGTATCAAGGATGGAATATTCCTCAATTTTGAAATCTTCCTTTTCTTGAGCCAAGTGGCATTTAATTCATTTCTTCTCTCCCTCCAATTTGTCACTTCTCCAAGTTTTAATTTCCACCTAATTTCATTAATGTGCACATTCATCAAAATGTGCTCCACCTTTGTCCACTCACATGTTGACAAGTGGCATTGTGCTATTGGTTGGTGTTTGATCCCACATTCATCCATTTTGCCTCATCCTCCATCATTCTCTTCTATAAATAGAAGGCTCTCTTATTGATTTTGGATCCACAAGCTCATCCAAAATCTTAGGCATTTTCATCCACAACTAGTGCAAAGTTATCATCTTCATGTTTTGAATCAAGTTCATCCATTTTCATCCATTTTCATCAATTCATAGCTAGGTTATGGAGAAATTTCAGCAAGGAGCATCAAATCTTCACCATTGATCATCAAGCTTGCAAGGAATTGGGAAAGGGCCATTTTCCACATCAAAATGGCACCAATTCCCCCATGGGATTGAGAGTTTGGAATTAAAATAGGATTTAATAGCTTTTTCACTTGTGTTATTCACTTATGTCTTGTTTTTAAGTTTCAAATGAATTTCATGGGGAATGTTGTTTCTAACTTGCATATTGGACTAATAATGTGTTTGTTCTTTGTGTTTGTATGGGTCTAGGATCACCATTCACACCCAACTAGAGGGTATTTATATTTAGAATACAACACTAGTTATTGGACAACATGGTGATCATGATGATTCCCTAGATTTGGTACCCTTGTGAAGGGTAGGGCCACTTTATGGTGGAAGGTGTGTGTGAGATTGTTGGTCTATGTTTGGATTCAAAGAGCTTGAGTGATGCTCTCCCTCTTACAATTGAGAAATGTCAAAAGACTAGTTTATTAGAGACATTATCTTGAGTTCACATTGTTAGTGTGAATAGGGTTATTTCCTAACTAGTTCCTAGTGAGGATCTATTCACATCAATAATAAGTTCATTTAGGAGTTATTTTCCTAGGTGGAATTCTAGAAACTAGCATTAATGGATCCATGTCTCATTAATTAGCTATAGTTATATTGGCATTTAAGATTTCACTCATGCATTTAAAATTATGCATTAGGCATTTAATATTTGCATCCAAGGTGGTTATCCAACCTCCTCTCACCTTGCCTATATAAACAAGGTGCTTGAACATTTGTAAATCATTCTAGATCAATTCATCATAGATCATATTTTGATCATATTGTCTTCTTTCTCATGATTCATCACTTTCTTGTTCATGTGGACGGTGTTGTTCTTGGTTGATCCATTGAAGGCTGCAACTTCAAGTGGGTTCTTGTACATTCATATTTCCAACATGGTATCAAAGCTTAGGCCATAGAATATCCATCTCATATTGGGAAGTTGAGCTGAGGAGTTTATCACAAGTTGAAGGGTTTATATCAAGGGTAGTTGATTTCTAAAGCTCATTGGGTCAAATCTGATCCCGCCATTGCGATTAGGAGGTCCAAAAACCCTAGGAATGCCTATCCAATCGTTGAAATTTGGCATCGTCATCTAGAGGCCATTAGAGATTTTTTGCAGCTATATTGCAAGGGCATCCATATTGTATGGATCATATAGTTGCATGAAAAAAATCCCCTCACCATTGCAAAAATTTCAATCTGAAGCGACATATTTTGTAGGTTAATTTTTTTCATTTTGGGCTAAAGTCTTATAATAGTTGGAAAAAAATATTTCTATTGTTTGGAAAATACATTGGGGTTTGATTTAATTGGTGTCTAAATATTTTTAAAATTTTAAGGTTATTTAAACAGGTGGTTGATATCAATAATTTCCTATCGACATACATATTTTAATTAAAATCGGGTTTGAAAAATTTACATTGGCATATATTTATTCAAGATTTTAATTTCCCAAAGGAAATATTAAAATTTCCGATCGAGTTTTTCAAAGTCTATAGTGAAGCATTCATTTATTGTAGGTGGCGTACAGGGCATTGCTACTCCTTGTCGGCCTATGTACACATAAAGTAGCTAACATTTATTTTGTAATTTGTGTGTACAATCACTTGCCGGTCTTATCACCTCTGGCCATCAGATTCCTCCCCTACCCACTGGTTTAAACTTCCACTCACCATCATCCGCCAAAGTCTTCAACCCCTTCATTGAGCGCTATGGTCACATTAAGGTTCATGAGCTATCTCTTCAGGCGGAGCCAACTAGCGACACTGCCCTATCACTGCTCTTCTGCCACCCCATTGTCATTGTGCTCGATGAAACATGTTTTTTTGCAAACCAGACAACCTGCGGTTAATATTGCCAACCAAGGGGCTATTATTTTTGCCCCTAGGTGCTTGATTTTTGCACCTGCTTAGCTTGCACACCCAAATTGGGCTGATTCATTCAACAAAGCATAAATTTTTTCTAGTATATCAGATTTTCACAAACAAGATATCGTTGAAAATATGGTTTCGTGTACTTCACAACGGTACAAATTATTTTGCTAGATTTTTCTGTGGGTACGAATTATATCCAATTGAAGTCAGTGATTCCATTTGGACTCCCGAGCTTGCATATTTTCACCACTTTGTTAGATTTTGGAGATTCTAGCAGCATTGCAAAGGTGATTAAGAGTTCTATCATTTAGTCCATTCACTTTTTTCATATTTAGCTCTAGGTACATTCTAGTAAGTTTTTGCAATTTGAGACATTTTCTTGATATCTTGGACATATTGCAATTTGGAGAAGGTTTTTTTGCATTAGGAGGCTTCATTTTCAGTGGCACATCATATCTTGGGGGTTTCACAACATTTTTATTAGATATATTTGCCTCTTACTTGTTTTTTTGTCTTGGTACACATGGTAGAATTAGGATTTGAGCTTCTTACTCCTTACAATTATCACACATGGAAGGTGAAGATGTAGAGGCTACTTTGGTCTAGGGAATTATGGTCTACCTTGGCTGAGGAGGAACTATAATTCACTAGAGAATATGAGAAGTTTTGTCATCAGAACAAATGTGATGAGGCGATGGGCTTGATTGCATTGCATGTTTCCAACTCTTTATTCTTCCATATTGAGGAGTGTACTAAACCTCGATAGGTATGGGACAAATATAAGGATCTCTTTGGTTCTGTTAGTGATGTTAGAGTATTGCAATTGGAAGATGAGTTGACATATCTTTCCACTGATCTATTCCCTACAATTGAGGAATATTTGGTGAAGTTTAAGTCTTTACGTACTTAGTTAGCAAGGTGTGGGAAAGATAAAACTAATAATGAATGCATATTCTTGATCTTGTCTAAGTTGAAGGGTGCATTTGCATATTTTTCCACTTCTTTCTATTCCACTATGGATGGCTTAGGTGATAATTTTTTCATGCCATCTTTTGAGACCTTTTGTGAGAGATTGACTAGGGAGTAATCCAAACTTAGTCAACATGATGTCACCTCTAAGTCTCATGCATTGATTGCCACACCACCTAAGGGGAAAGGGAAGAAAAAGAGTAAACCTAAGACATGATATAGTGAGACTTCCAACACCTCTTCAAAGGAGGGTAAATCCAAGAAGGAGAAACCCACATGTACCTTTTGCAAGGGGATTAGGCATAGTGAATGTGCATTCTATAAGAAGGAGATTCATGATTTAAAAAAACTTCTCAAGGATCACAATATTTTAGTTCCTTCTTCATCTAGTTCACCTTCTTCTACCACACAATAGGAGACTCCACATAAAGAGGATAAACGAACTACCTCTATAGATTCTAGAGGCAAGGGTTGTGCATTGATTACTACATTTGTTGATAGACGTGAAGGATGGATTATTGATTTAGATTCATCAAGGCACATTGCTAGCTCTTTTGATCATATTATTCTAGGGTCACTTAAAGCACTTGAGTTTGATACAATGCTAACTGCCAATGCTGCTAGGGTTCATGTAGCTGGTATGTGTGTAGATTTGGGTACAAGGCATATCCATGATGTAGTTTACATTCCTAAAATGGCCCATAATCTTCTTTCAATTTATTAGATTGCATAGGGAGGTAATACAATTGAGTTCACATCTGAGTCAGTTCTCATTTGGAATGATCTACGACAACTCATTGCTATAGGCTTGGCTAATCATTAGTCAAGGGTGTATACCTTCTCCCACTTCTATCATGATGATGATCCTTATGTTCCTGATTCCCCAAATTCTAGAATGGATAGTAATTCACATGACGAAAATGGTGGTTGGTTGAATTTGGCTCTTATTTGTGTGGCTTCATCATCTCATTCAATACAATAGGATATATTTAGTATTCCAAACTTGGGATTATAGGATGGCTTTGTTTCAGGTATTGTAGACATGGCTACTTCTACAGGTTTGGAGGATATGCTTGAGGGGATCTCACTCCTCTTTGAAGATTCTAATTTGAAGGGTTTTCTTGAGTCTCCATATTCAATTGTTTCGACCTTGATTGGGGATCCTAATTTTGGTGAGACTTCCTTGGAGGCACTTGATTCCTTTTTAGAGATTTCATATATGAAGCCTCTTCCTTCCCATTTCATCATGGAATTGGAGTTTCTTCCATATCTACCATTGGATTTGTTTCTTAGTAGAGGGAGACATGTGGTTTGTCATCATTGGATACTCTTTTGGCTTTAGACTCCATTTAGTGGTCTTGGTGATGCTTCATTTAGGGGGGAAATCTAGTCTCCATCTATTCCTTCACTGGAGGGATCATTGTATTGTATTCTTGTGATGGATGTTGCTCTTGGGGGTATTGATGTTGAGACCTCCATCATCACTTCCATTACTTGTACATGATTTGCATTAGATTTTGCATTATATCTCATTTTTGGAGGGGAGTTTTGTCCCATGAGGTTTTCTCCTTTTCTCCGTTGGTAAGAGATTGCATTTGAATTTGTCCATGGGTACCTAACATGGCCTAGTAGCTAGGACCCATATTTCATTTTCATCATTTGCATAATAACTACATTCCCAAGTTGCACTTATGGGGTGTGTTAGTATGAATGGTGTTATTTCCTAACTAGTTCCTAGTGAGGATCTATTCACATCATTAATAAGTTTACTTAGGAGTTAGTTTCCTAGGTGGCATTCTAGAAACTAGTATTAATGGGGCCACACCTCATTAATTAGCTTATAGTTATCTAGGCATTTAATATTTCACTCATGCATTTAAAATTATGCATTAGGTATTTAATATTTGCATCCAAGGTAGTTATCCAACCTCCTCCACCTTGCCTATATAAACAAGGTGCTTGTACATTTGTAAATCATTCTAGATCAATTCATCATAGATCATCATTTGATCATATTGTCTTCATTCTCATGATGCATCACTTTCTTGTTCATGTGGATGGTGTCTTTCTTGGTTGATCCATTGAAGACTGTAGCTTCAAGTGGGTTCTTGTGCATTCATATTTCCATCACACATGAAATTGTATTAATGATGATTCTACTTGATTTTTATAAGAGAAACTATGATTTTTACTTTATGTCATCATTATGACACTTTTAGTATGTATCTTTAAAATAAATTATTGAGCAATGCTCTATATGATGTAATACTTGATGAAAACAACTATGTTCAATTGGTGTAATGAAATGCTTAATATTATGTGTTTTCATTTCAAAAGAACAATAAAGTTCTACTTATTATATTATATATATAAAATTATATCTTATTTTTTAGAAAAAAATTGTGTTATTTAGATTAGATGAACTAGTTTTCATTACATGTGGTATCAAAGAATAATTTAAACACTAGGTCCTATGAGCCTACTTCACAAAAGTTATTAGCATATCTAACATTGTATTTAAAACTGAACTGTGATGAAGATATTATTTTAATGAAAAAATGGTGGGTTAAATATAAATAAAAATAGTGAAAAATCAAGGAAAAAAAAAAGGACAAAAACCAAATTCAAAACCAAAACAACCGTGAGTTATGTAAGAGAGGCCTAGCTCTTTGAGTTTGAAACTTTGGCTACTAACTTAGAGAAAACTAAAATAGAAAGGGAGAAGTGAATTAGTCAATCAACCTCCTATGTGGTCAAACCAAGCAAACACTTGGTGACTCATGACATGCCCTTTGGGTGTGGGAGAAATGAGCCAACCTTGAGCAATAAGGTGAAGGAGGAGTAATTGTGATTACATCCTACATCAAAGTTCAGTTTGTTGGATTCCGATGGAGAGGAAGAATCCAAAGAATTTCCACTCTTATAACAATAGTTAATCCTATAAGACCTTAAATAAGGATGCAAACATCCATTTACATGAATACAATCATTTTTTATTTGAAGAGCATTAAGCTTGAAATATAAATTATAATTTCTAAGTATTAAAAATTAAAATTTAATTTATTCTTATATTTAAGTATTTCATGTTTAGATCTTGTCCTCCTCAAAAAATTAGAACTAACTCAACCTTGGTGACTTACTAGGTTCAATTATGGTAAAAACAAGGATAAACCTTGGGAGTAGTCAAGATGGGTTAGGTCCTACTATAGAAGATCATGTGGTTAAGTTGGATCAAATCATCACTATCTTAAATGAAACAAAAGAAATATTGGGAACTTTAGAGAAAGAGGCAAGGAGGGGGAAATCATGAAGAATATGAAGATAAAAATCACAAAGAGGATAGAATTCAAGCCCATGAGCATACCTCTCGAGAAGAGTAGTGTGAAGTTGGAAGGAATCCGATAAACCAAGAAGAGAAATTAAGGCAAGTAGGTGTAAAGGTTCAACTAACCAATGAAATTACAAGAGATATGAAGAAAATCACCTCAAATTCTTTTTATGGAATGATGATAGGAGATGGAGCTAAATAATGGCTCACTCATATAGAGAAGTATTGTGGGATCAAAAATTATTTAGAGATAACAGGGTAGTTTGGGGAGCCTATCAGTTATCTCATGAAACATCCACTACGTGGATGAACAAGAAGACATAGTTGGGATTAAATTCTCTAAGTCTAGTGAAGCATCCACATGGGATCAATTTGTGCTCATTTTTAGATAGAGGTGGTTACCTCAATTATAATTGATAAAAAAATGATTGATTTCAATAATCTACATCAAGGAGACATGATAGAAATAATAATGAGAGATTATTTTTAGGTTAGGTGACATTTACCTTGCTAACCTATGTCATTCTTATGTCTCCATGTTTCTTCAAAAGTGTCCTAGGGGACGAGAGAAATGTATTTAATTTTGGCATATTGTAATTATGTTTTCGAGAGGAAATTTAATGTTGGTGGAGGTTACACATCACTAGAGGATAAAATTATCCCTCTTAGGCATTAAAATTGGGAATTTGAAGAGTCTTGAGTGGGTCACCAAGTTTGGAGGGAAACAAGCATCCATCAGTTCTCCATTTGGAAGTTGAACAGTCACTAGAGCATCTTGAATACCATAAGCTAAAGGGGCTATGGGTCAGGAACCCATGTTGAATCCTTGTGCACATTAATTAATTTATTATCATGACTCTTGGTTTTCCAAGGAAGGGGCATGGGTTTTTTCAAGTTTTTTTTACACCTTTTGTTTTGATTTACCACCATGGTTTTGCCTCCTACAAGTTCTATAAATTGGAGCCTTGAGATGGTAGTATCATATTGTGTTATTTGTAGATGTATGGAAGCATCTGGGTTATATGAGACCAGGAAGAAAGTGTATAGTGGTGTATCTCTCTTGTGAAGATAAATAATATACTTTCCCTCTTCTCTCATGTGGAGTTTTTTCCCAAAAGGGTTTCTCCATGTAAATCTAGTGTCATATTTGTTTGTTGATTTTTCTATTATGGTGAATGTGCAATCACATACATATAATTAGATTTTGTAATCTTATTTTCAGATTTGAATACACATTCATAAGTTAATATTACAACTTAGTTTCACCTTGTTCTCAACATTTGTTATTAGAGTTAATGGTTATGTTTAGAAGGGGACACCTTTCTCTTAAGTGTTGGAGGTTTTTTGGCTATAGTGGGAGCTTTTGTTTTTGAGGTATATTGTAGATTTTTGAAGAAGATTATGTACCATGGCTTCTACCTCTCACAAGGATATTGAGAAGTTTAATGGAATGAGCTATGAGATGTGGAAACTAAATATGGAAGATATCCTAGAAGAGAGAGATCAATAGTTATCAATTTCACAAGCAAGTTAACCAACTGCAATGAGTGATGAGGATTGGAAAAAGCTAGACAAGAAGGAATGAGGAACAATTCGGTTGTGTCTTACAAATTTCATCCTTTTGAATGTCTCCACCGAAGACACCGTGCATAAGTTGTGGAAAAAGATAGGTGATATATATCAAACTAAAAGTTTTTCTAACAACTTATATCTCAAAAGAAGATTATATTCTTTAAACATGAAAGATGACGAATCTATAGCAAATCATTTAAATTATTTTAATTTGATTATAATTCAACTTAAATTCATAAATATTAAAATTGAAGATGAAGATAAATGTGTCTTATTTCTTTTTTATTTTCTTGAATCTTGGGAAAATCTAATTATTGCCATAAGTAGTGGTAATGCAAAACCAAAGATGGACTCCATGATCTCCATACTTCTTTCAGAGGAGATGAGGAGAAATTTCATGAATGTTGGCTTCCAAGATGCCTTTCATGTGCGAGGTAGGTCTAAAGAGAAAGGAACTAAAGGGGATAATGTTATATTTGTGAATAACATGAGCCAAAAGATCAAACAATGAACAAAACGCCTTCCACCCAAGAGCTTTGCAAAAGAAATATTTACTATTTCTCAAAAATAAAATACTTACAAAATGAATAATTACAAGAGAGAATGAATGCTTTATAAGAGAAACCCTAATGAAAAGGGATTAGATCATGACAAGTGTCAACATCTTGTGTGATGAGACAAATTGATCTAATATTAGCTCTGTAGTTAATATAAATAAAGCATTGAATTAACTAATAAAGAAAAAATAAGTTTAGCTTAAGTGCACGTGAATTAGAATAATAATTAATTAAAGTAATTAATTATTCTCTAATACATGATAACTCTAACAACCCCCTTAAGTGCAACTTAGGGAGTAGCTAAAAAACTCTAAAAACCAATGCATAAAAAGAAAAGAAAGCATGAATGGGTCCTAACAACTAGGCCTAATGAGGTACCTAGTACAACTAAAAGATCTTTAAAAAATGGAGAAATGGAGAAAAAATCATGGGAAAAACTCCACTCCAAAAAGAGATGAAAGCATGTAAAAAAAATATGAAGGCCTCATGATGACCCCCCAAGGACAACGTCCTTCATCCCAAGCATCGATCACAGTTGAAGATAGTGAGGCAATGCCAAAGGTTTTGTGAAGATGTCTACAACCTTCTCCTTTGTAGGCATCTACTCCAAGGTGAGAAAACCATCCTAAATCGACTGCCGTATGAAGTGCATGTGGATCTCTATGTGCTTAGTATGTTGATTCTCCACTGGATTGTGAGAAATGTGAATGGAACTCTGATTGTCACACCAAAGAATAGTGGGACTATCAGGAGGAAAACCAAACTAAGTCAAAGATTGTCGAAGCCACAAAACCTCTTGGTTGGCCAAAACTGCTGCACGATACTCAACCTCTGTGGATGATAGTGCAATAGATGATTGCTTCTTGCAAGACCATGTAATAGGACCAAAACCAAGGAAGAAAACAAAGCCAAAAGTGGAATTCCTATCATTGACATCACCAACCCAATTTGAGTCAATGAAGCTAATAATTTGAGAATCTCCTGATGCATAGTGAATACCATAATGTGAGGTGCCCTAAATATATCTCAAAATTCATTTTGAAGCTTACCAATGACTCTCATGTGGATCATGTGAGAATCGAGAGAAAAGACCAACCACAAATGAAAGATCAGGATGTGAATGTGCCAAGTACAAAAGACTTCTAGCCAACTGCCTGTATAATGTAGCATCTATTGAAGGTGTAGTATAAATGGAAGACAATACAACACTTGAATGGAATGGTGTGGGGGTAGGCTTGCAATCAAGCATTCTGAATCTCTAAAGCATGTCAAGAGCATACTTTTGCTGAAATATGGAAATCCCATCCGAAGACTGAATAACTTGTAAACCAAGAAAGTAGTGCAAAACACTGAGATCTATCATCTCAAATTGCTCCATCAAAGCTTGCTGAAAATTATGGATCATGGAGGATGAACCTCCTGTAATGATCAAATCATCCACATATAGCATAAGGATCAAAAGATAACCCTCTTGTCTCTGAATGTAAATTGTGGGATCAAAATGACATCGTGTGAAGCTAGAAGAAATCATAAAAGTGTCCATCTTCTCATACCAAGTCTGAGGGGTCTGTTTGAGACCATATAGTGAACGAAAATTTTTGCAAACCAGCGAAGAGTCCTTAGTAAAACCATGTGGCTGCTCCATATAAATCTCCTCAAGAAGATCACCATGAAGGAAGGCACTCTTCACATCCATTTGAAATACTGACCATCCTTGTGAAGCTGCAAGGGAAAGTACAAGGAGAATAGAATTCATCTTGGAAATAGGGGAAAAAGTCTCAGAATAATCAATACCTTTGACTTGAGAGAAACCATTTGCAACAAGACGAGCCTTATACTTATCAATAGAAGCAGTTGCAACATATTTGGTATGGTACACCCTCTTGCATCAAACCAACTTTCTTCTCTTAGGAAGAGGAACAAGATTCCAAGTATGATTCTTCATTAGAGAAGAATACTCATCTGCCATATCACTATCCCACTCAAGGATACCAACTTCCTCTAAAAAATTATGAGGATCATCCGAAATGGTATGACTCAAAAGACCAACACCCGATGTCTGTGCACGAGTGTGATGAGAGTTTGAAGGATTTCCTGCCAAAGGTCCAATTGCATCAATAGTATTGCAGACCCACTTGGGTAAAGGTTGAATATCTAGAGGTGGTGGAATAGATGGAGCATCATCCTCATCCTCAAGGGATGACTAATCCTCAAGATATGAGGAGTGAGTAGTAGGAGATGAGGGAGAAGCTGGGGATGGAGAATCCATCAGAGGAAAACACTCATCAAACCAGACATCTCGTTGAAACAAGACCTCTTTGGAATCAGGATCAAACAACCTGTACACCTTAACATCCTCACAATAGCCAACAAATATGAGTGGTCAGCTCTTCCTCTCCATGGATTTTCATTGAGCTTCATGAATGAATGCCCAAACCTCACTACCAAAGACTTTGAATGAAGATACATAAGGTTTGACATGGAACCAAGCCTCCTTAGGAGTCAGATGTCACAATGCCTTGTGAGACATACAATTTTGATTGGCCATATCTTGTAAAGTTTTGTTTTTTCTCTCAGATGAGGGGTGTATGGAACTGTAAGCTGGTGTTGCAAACCATGCTCAGTGCAAAAGTCCCTGAAAGTATGATTAACATACTCGCCCCCATTATATGTGCATATCATTGATAGAAAGACCAAATTACTTATCCAAAAATTCCTTAAAGATTTCAAAAGAATCAAAGGCATCACTCTTGTAATTAAGAAAGTACACCCATGTACGCCTAGAGAAGTCATCAATAAATGTGAGCACATATTTGGCCCCTGAAAATGAAGGAGTCAAAAATGACATAAGGTCACTATGTACCAACTCTAAGGGTACCTTAGCACGTGTGACTTTACCTAAAGGAAAATAATCTCGGTGATGTTTGCCAAGAACACATCCTCGATAAACACCATTAGTATAAGAAATATTAGGGATCCCTAACACTAATGCCTGTGTACTCATCTGCTGGAGATGTTTGTAATTGACATGACCAAAACGTTCATGCCACAATATGCTCTCAGTGTTTACATGTGCTATGAAGGATGAACTTGAACTATCTGAACTCTCAAAACCATCAAATCGATATAAATGAGAAGTATCAAAACTCCTAGTAGCCACAATAATTTTAGGATCATGAAGGTCTCAAATAACTACATCATGTGGGGTAAACCCAACTATCTTACCAATGCCAGATTGAAAAATTTGATACACTAAAAGAAGATTGGTGGAGATATCAAGAACTACAAGTAAAACCTAAAGAAAACCACCCTCAAGTGTGATAGTGCTTGAGCCCAAAATTGAAAGATGTGTAGAATCCCTAATTACAATCTGAGTAGTGCTACAATTTGAAAGGGATGAGACCAAATCCTAAGAATATGTGATGTGATGTGTTGCGCTAGAATCGAGTATCCATGGATCTGTAGAAGGTAAGGCCCTTGTAGAAAAAGCATGACCTTTATCTGTAGATGAGGAAGAAGATTTAGGGGTGGAGATGTTATGATGCTGCATGGATTCCTCCAAATCCTCTAATCTCTTCCAACATCGATTGATTAGATGTCCCTCCTTACCACAAAAACTACAAGGTTCACCTGATTTCTTCTTTGTCTTGGAGGAAGACTCACCAAACTTAGAAGTTTTATCATGCCGAGGAGTGGTTTGAGGTTTTTGTTCTGAATTCTAAGATGTCTTGGAGGAATGCTCACTACCTGATGAAGTATATATCTTGGGCTTTTGTTTCTTCTTGTCTTTCCCTTTGGATGTTTGTGCTACTAGTTTGGAACTAGAAAGAGATTCAAATTGAACCAAATTTGCATGTTTACGAGTCAAACAATCCTAGAAAACCTCAAAAGTAGGCATTTTAAATGTATCACCCAATGCATCCATAGTAGAATAAAAATTAAAAGAGAAGACCTGGAATGACCCTCAAAGCATAGACATAATTAGGAAAATACATTCTTTTTCAGTTTTATTC
>VDFB02263287.1:323581-351953 GCA_007258455.2 Sequoia sempervirens
TGAATCGAGTCCCTCTAGATTTTTAGGGTTTTACATCTCAGAATTAGAATGTCTTCGCCTCTAGTGTTGGTATTGGTGTAGGTGCTAGTTTTGGTGTTGTTGTCGGCGCCTCTATCGGTGTTGGTGATGGTGCTTCTATAGGTGGTTCTACTAGTCACACTTCATCCATGGACCCTATCCTTAATGATCTCTTGTAGAACATGAGATGGATGTAGTCTCAATTGGAAAACTTGGCTAGCTCATCTGCTTAGTCAATGTTCCAACCCTTTTGTCATTGTAATCCTTTATCAATTTTTATTCTAGACACTCCCATCCCATAAGAGGTGGAAATTCCAAATTTTCAGAAGTACAATGGTTATAGGGACTCATATACTCACATCTCATCCTTTAATTCCATGTGTACGAAATTCTTTCACCATGATGCACTTCTAGCAAAACTATTATTGCATTCTCTTAAGGACGTTGCTTTGGAGTGGTATTGCTCCTTGCCTAATAATTTTATCTTTTCCTTTAATTAGCTTGTTAGTTTCTTTGTTAGTTTCAAGCTAACATTGGGCTAAAGGTCGTGTTTATTGATCTCATCTTAAGTAGGGGCATCACAAGAAGGTGATTGATTTTATAGCTTGTTATCAGGCCCTTTTCTCTCGGATCTCGTATGCCTTGCCTAATTCCAATGTGTAGAGAGCGTTCATCAGAAACTTGCAGTAGGGACTGAGAGATAAGTTTCTTTTGATAAAGTATACATCCTTTACACATCTATGTGCTACTCTATGAAAGTACCAACAAATGGTTTCACAATATAGGGATTCATCCTCACACTCCCATTAGGATTCTTAATCAACTGTGTAAGTCTCTAGTGAGTCTAGAAAGAAAAAAGCAGTGGTGAATATGGTATTTGTTCCCACTGATAAAAATTTTACAGGTCAAAATAAAATATGCACTAAATTGTCTAAATCTTATAGTAATGACCTGCAAAAACTTTTAAAAGATAAAATAATAACTCTCCCAGAGATCAAACCGCTATCTGAGTCATATCCTCAATGGTACAATGCCTAGAAGTTTTGTAAATATCATCGAGTCTTGGGTCATGATATCAAGAGATGTGTTCATCTTTGTCACGTGATACAAGACCACATCGATATCAATTAAATTAGAAGATATTCAAATGTAAGCTACATTGAGTTTACTAAAATGTAATATGATGAAAATACATCTAACTTAAATGACTTAAAGAGCATGTGCATCAAGATGGGGGACCAAAAAGTGGTCACTCCACTTTTTGGTCCCAAAAAAAGAGAAAACCTGGAGCGTGTTTTAATGAAACATGCTTGCGTTATGTTTTGCTTTTAAAAAAAATCTTTCTCTTTCCCTTCCTCTTTCTCTTTCCCTTCTGGTGAAACTATATACATGAAATAAACATTTAAGTATAAGAAAGTAGTAAATGTCCATATTTAAGTATAAGTGATTATTTATATAAGGACATTTACTACATTCATATACTTTAAGTTATATTTTATGTATATAGTTTCAGGATGTTTGAGAATGGTTTTTTAGTTCTAGGGGTTATAATGAAAATTCTAAATTTTAGATCTTATAATTTCTAAAACTTAATCAAAATTAAGCAACCAACAGATCAAAATTCAATAATAAAGAGGTCAAATTTTAGTTATCAACAAGCTCTATCATCTTTCTCTCTCTTCCTTCCACTCTTCCATTTCCTCCCTCTCCATCCATTTCCTTCCATTCCCCCATCCTTTCTCTCCATTCCCTCTATCTCTCTCCTTCCCTCTATTTTCCTTCCTTCCCTCTCCCCTCTCCTTCTTTATCTATCCTTTTCTCTCTCTCTCTCTCCTTCTCTCTCTCTCTCTCTCTCTCTCTCTCTCTCTCTCTCTCTCTCTCCCTCCCTCCCTCTCTCCCTCTCTCTCTACTTCTCTCTATCTCCACCTCTCTCTCCCCCTCACTCCATCCTCTATTTGCTTCTCTATATCACTCCTCTCCTTATCTCTCCACCTACCTCTTCTTCCATCTCTTTGTCTCTCTCTCCCTACCTCCCTCCCTCATTCTCTATCTACCTGTAGTGTAGAAATTTGTACCCCTTTTCTAGGAGAAAGTACAATTCACACTTATTTGGACCTATTTTGGTGACCTTTTCATTAATGTATTTTAAAATCCCATTAATAGGCCCCTAATACACCTTTATCATGTATCCCAAGGCCTATTTTACTTAATTTTATTTCATTCCCGACACCACAACCTACATTGAATAAATGTTATGGATCAAAATAATGCCTCGACATTTAAGGAGCCCTGAAGTTTTAGGTCAGGACCCATTCGCCCATGGGCGAATGGGTCCTCATTAAGTGCCTTGAACTCAACTTTGGATATGTTTTTTGTGGCATTTCAATCTCTCAAATTCAAATTTCACATGTCATCCTTCAGGATCTGATAATTGGAAAATTAGATAGGAAGCCTATAAAAATAAGTCTCTCTTTCATTTTACACTAGACAAGAGATAAGGAAGAGAAATTCATATGAGATCAAGCATTCATATTCAAGAGAAAGGAGAAGCATTCAAAAGTGAATTCTTGGAGTATCAGTTGAGTTGTTTTTGCAGGTCTTCAAGCTACTTTTGATACCAAGATCAAGCATTTCCAAAGGATTGGTGATAGTTGCCTATAGAGGATCATGATGGATTCTAGGTTTTGGGAGATGCAAAAGACATTAAACCAAGCCTAAATACCTGTTTCCTAAGTGATTCCATCTTCTATTATCTTTCTACTTTTAGCCTAAGGAAGGTATAATCATATTTGTGACTTATTAAGGTGATTTGAGGTCTCTTAAAGTATGTCTTCATCATTGTGCATGTTCATTTAGGGATCCTATTCTAACACACTTGAGTATGGTTTATTTGCATTATTAATCTTAATATTAGACACACTTAAGGTTAGGATTGCACACACATTTCATGTTTCAAATCTATATTCTTAATCAAGGTTTAATTACCAAACTTGGGGTTTGACCAAGGAAAACCCCTATCCACCAACAAACAACAAATTTTGTTTTGCAGATTTTGCCTAGATCTAGACCTAGGAGCAGAGGTATCAAGTTACAGGGAAGAATTATAGGTCTTAGACTTCATTTTTCAAATTTAGAGTTTTTCAAAAAAGTCTGCCAGGACCCATTCGCTCTAGGGAAAATGAGTCCATGTTTAGCTTGCATAAACAACTTTTGAAAGGTGCACAACATTTATTCCTCTCAGTTTTTGCAAAAAATCTATTGGTTCCTTCAATTTTATGCTAAATCTATTAGATCCAATTTGCAAAAGGCATTTTGGAGTTTATTTTCTATTTTTAATCTTTCTCCCCAAAGTGTTGTTTGGCCTAGACCCCCCATCCTCACAAAAAAGGGAAATTTGCATATTCACACTTTAACTTGACTCACCTCAAGGTTTATAGTCATTTCATTGTGTGGATCCCATTTACTAATGAATTGAGGAATAATAGGACCCCTTTTCCCTCTTTGGATCCACTTTTCCATTTTGGGAAACCCTAGGGACACCCCTATGTTTCACCTTTTCATTTTGGTGAACCCGACCTTATACAATAACATTTTGAAGATTGGAGTCCTTTTAACCCTAGATCTAAGTTTTTCAATAGATTGAATTAGTTGCATTACATTTAGGGTTCTTTAAATCTTGCATTAATGAACATTGCATTTAGAGATAAATTTGCATGTTTGCATCATTTCAAATCATAAGAAAATCAAAAAATTTACATTAGATTTGAGTTTATTTTGCATAGTACTTTCATTCAATCATTTAGTTTCACATTTAGATTCATATTGCACCTTCACAATTGTCACATAATCCATCATTTGACCTTGATTTAACTTGAATTTAGAGACAAAAATCTAGAAAAATTTGTTATAGAACTTTCTATTGCAGATCATAAATAGAGAACATATAGGATAAACTCAACAATAGAAAATTCAAATTTAGAAAACCCTAATCTGGGACCCATTTTCCTTAGGGTGAATGAGTACCTATACAAACATTTTCAGCAAATTTTTGAGTGCGTTTTGATCTCTATTTTATATTTTTGTTTTTGTTTCTAGATCTGAAAGTTAATTTTTTGAAACTGTTTATTTGAACATTCAAAACATTGCTTATTTAGTTAGATGTGTAACATTTTGGAAATCATTTTCTTGAATATTTTAGTCAAAATTAGTGTTAGATTTCTACACTTTTCTTTCACATTCAATATTATTGCATTGTTAGTTAGATTAGTTTACATTTTGCAAGATCATTAGAAAACAAAAACCAAAACACCAAAAGAAACAAGCAAAACTTGATGAAACTCTTGGAGAAATCATATTTATCTGATCATGTCAAATCTCTTTTTCCAAGTTAACATATCTCTTAATCCCTTTAGTGGTGATGATTTTGATATATTAAATGAAGCACTTAAGGATTTCATCTCACAAGGTTCATCCACTGAGGCTTGTCATGACAAACCGACAAATAGAGACGTTAATGTAATCACACCTCAACTTATCCTTTATCCACCCTCACAACAACCTCAAGTTCAAAACAAACTCATGCTCATCCTAGAACCACCTAAAAAGAAACCATTGAAACCAAGAGATATCTTGAAATTTACAAGGCAACTTCATAATGGCAATGTTTCATAAAAATTGAGTTACAATACTGTTGCTCATACATATAACACAAGAAAAAATAGACAACAAACCACTCCCATCTCATTACCATTTCCTTAACCTATATTGTCTTGTGCTTATCAATTGCCTTTGCATAGTGGAAAGGAGTACGATCTTGTTGAACAACTTAAGAATACTCCTGCTAAGATATCCTTATGGGATCCTATTCAAGCTTCACCTAACTACCATAGTATACTTCAAACATCTTTGCAACAAGTTTTGATTCCTCCTAATACAAATACAAGTGATGTGGCAGCCCTAGTTCAAGGAATGAGTGCAGTTAATCTAGACATTGTTTTTCATCAAAATGAGTTACCCTCCTTGGAAGTTCAAAGATAATATGAAGCTTTCATGATCATATCCATTATTAATCGGAAAGGAATAAAGAGAATCCTTGTTTACAATGGCTCAACCCTTAATGTGTGTAGCATGACCCTTTTGGACAAAATTCAAGTTGATAAGAGTAATATTGAACCTGACTTGTTGTTCATTCAAGAATTTGATAACATAGGAAAATAACTGATTGGTGTCATCACAATACCTATTACAATTGGAAAATCCACATTGCAAAATACTATCCATGTTATGCCTCACGATTTTTCATATAATCTTCTTCTAAGCAAGCCATGGATTCATGAAATGCAGGCAGTGCCTTCGACTCTTCATCGTTTAATGAAGTATGTTTACAACAATAAAGTTTACATAGTTGAGGTTGACCCTGAACTTGAAAGTTGTTTACACACTAAAAAAATATAAACAAAGTCCTGAGAAAACATTGATACCAACTACAAAACTTGAAATCATGCAAGAAAAAGAAAAATAAAAGCATATTGAAGAAGTCATGAAGTTATTGGAAGACAATTGGGGCTCCTTAGATTCCACACCAACATTCATGGGAGAATACAAAATTATAGCAAAACAACCTTAAAAGGAAAGAGAATCAATGGTAATGTCAACACACAACTCAGAAGAACCCTCACAAGCATCTATTTCATCCACTTTGATGAAGTGGACTACCAACAACCACCGAACTTGGAAGAGATGGAACAACTTTATGGAAAAGGCTTTGAGCTCTTGAAACAACTGGGATATAGTGGAAAAGGATGTGGAAGAAAAGAAAAAGGCATATGTGTTCCTATAGAACCTAACACACAAGAAACAAAAAGTGGTCTTGGATATTGTCCTTCTAAGATAACTCTCACTCTGAAGCATCCTGAATTGATTGATACAACATGTGAGGAATCATTGGAGTACTCTAAAGATGATGAAGCTTTGAAAGAAATTTAAGGATTTTATGACAAGTCATTTACTCCCCCTTAAGAAACAAGGAGTCACTTGTGCTATGGTTAGTGCTAAACAAGTGGATGAAGCAAAGAAACTCAATGATGTTGACAATGATAAAGAAGATCATATCCTTGAAGTCTCAAAACAAAATTCACTTCCTATGGGAGATACAATCAACATATGGATGGATACATCTAATGAAGAAATAGTGATTCAAATAGGAAAGTGTCTTGATGAAGATGAACAAGAAGATCATGCAACATTATTACACAAATTTCATGAACTCTTTCCATGGACTTATTCAGATATGTTGGGTATTGATGCTAAGATAGTGACAAAGAACATAGTTCTTGAACAATATGCTAAACCGGTAAGATAGAAGATACGAAAGATGAATCCTAAGGTAGCTTTATTGGTGAAGGATGAGAAATTGAAAAACTCCTTGAATTTGGCTTTATACGACCTATTGACTATTCTCCATGTATCTAAAATATTGTCGCAGTCACAAAACTTGATAATTGTATTAGGATGTGTACAAATTTTCATGACCTTAATAAAGCATCCCTCAAGGATGACTTTCCTCTTCCTAATATTAACATGATAGTATATTCGACTGCATGACATGCTTTGTTGTCATTCATGGACGGATTCTCGGGATATGATCAAATATTTATCAACCCTCAAGATCAATACAAGACAACATTTACTACAACTTGGGGAACATTTTGTTGGGTGGTTATGCCTTTTGGATTAAATAATGTAGGTGCAACATATCAAAGAGCTATGACATTGATATTTCATGATTATATACACAAGATTTTAGAAGATTATGGTGATGATATTCTAGCCAAATATTTAACTTGACAAGACAATGTTAACATCCTTCAGAAGATCTTTGAAAGAATTAGAAAGTATAACATGAGATTGAATCCGAAAAAGTGTGTCTTTGGAGTAGATAGTGGAAATTTTTTAGGTTTTACAGTATCTCACAGAGGCATTGAGGTGGAATCGAAGAAAATTAATGCTATTATTAGCATGCCACCTACTAAAAATGTTTCTCAATTGCATACCCTACAAGGGAGAATTCAAGTTATCCATCATTTTGCAGCATCCTTAGACCGAACATTACCCTTTACACAACTTCTTAAGGAGGTTGAATTTAAGTGGAATAAGGATTGTAAACAAGCCTTTGAGAGTTTGAAAGATTATCTTGTTGCTCCACCTTTTTACAACCCGCTATGCAAAAAAATCCATTCATCCTTTATATAGCAACATCAGCCCATGCTCTAGCAGTATTGTTGGCTCAACAAGATGATAGTGGTAGAGAACATGTCTAGTTTATTACATTAGTTGAACCTTGATTGATTATGAAACACAATATACAATAACAGAAAAAAAATGCTTGGCTCTTGTATTCGCTACTAGTAAATTGAGACATAACTTGCTAAACATGGAAATACATGTGATGACAAAGTTTGATCCTTTAAAACATCTTTTTGCTAAAACTGATTATCAGGATGTTTAGCTAAATAGGTTATGTTGTTAACTGAGTTTGATCTTAAGTTTGTCTCTCTAAAGGCACTTAAAGGACAATCCTTAACAAACCATTTAGTTGATGCTCCTTCTCCCCTAGCATTACCTAAAATGGACTCGTTCCTTGATGAAAGTGTGTTGACTATCGAAAAAGAAAAAGAAACATGGGAGTTGTATTTTGATGGTTCTAAGTGTCGAACTAGCTCCAAAGTTGGGGTTATGATAATTCCTCCTTCAGGAAAGCCTATTCCCTTGACCTTCAGTCTAAACTTCCTATGTACAAAAAACACTGGAAAGTATGAAGCTTTAATCGTCAATATATGTGTAGCGTTAGCCTTAGGTGTTCACAACATTTTTGTATTATGTGATTCTCAATTAGTCATTAAACAAATAAATGGTTTGGGTCAAGCAAAACATGATGAACTCATTTGATATAAAGACCTCACGATGACATTATCAGACATATTTGAATCATATACAATTGATAACATACCATGAAAGGATAACCGACATGTAGATGCAATGGCGAGTGTCACCTCCCTTGTATCTCCCAAAGATCCTTTTGTTGATTTCACATTCACAATCCAAATGATCTTAAAACCTTCAACGACAGTAAAGTTAAATAAGTGTTATTAACCAACATCAAAAACTCTAGTGAATGGTACACAACGATATACAATTACTTAAAAGAAGGTACCTTTCCTAAGCCTACAACTAAGAACACTCAAGCTTGTCTTTGAAAACTTGCATCTAAGTACATAATTCTAGCAGAAGTTCTATATAGATGGTTATTTAATGGTCTCTTGCTTAGATGTTTTAAACAATCTAAAATCCCTATAGCACTTGAAGAAGCCCATGCAAGTGCTTGTGGAGGAAATTTTGGAGGAAGATCGTTAGTGAAAAATTTAATCCACATAGGATATTATTGGATACATAAGGAACAAGATTGTTTTTCCCATGTTAAGAAATGTCATAAATTTCAAGAACACAACAATTTGATTCATTCTCCTGCTTCTGAGCTTCATGCCCAAGTTCCTATTTGGCCATTCTCGGTAATAGGGTTTGGATATTATTGGAAAAATATCACCACCCTCTTCCGATGGACATACCTTTATAATTACCACAACAAATTATTTCATGAAATGGGTAGAAGCTACCCCTCTCCATTCCACAATAGCCAATGCAATATGTAGTTTCATATTGGAACATATTATTGCTCACTTTGGTCTTCCTTTCATATTAGTTTCAAATAATGGAGCTTCCTTTAAGAAAAATGATGTGAAGAGATTCTTGGAAACATTTCATATTCAACATCATTTTTCAACACCATATCACCCACAATCAAATGGTAAAGTGGAAGTAACTAACAAGACTCTTGAACAAATCTTATGGAAAACAGTACACTCAATTAACTTATGTGTTGTGGGCTTATCATACAAGTATTAGAACATCTATAGGAAACACTCCCTACAACCTCGTTTATGGTGTTGACACAATAATTCCCTTAGAGTTAGAAATTCCTTCATTACGAATCACTCTTAAAGGGCTTATTGATGACAATACCTATAAAGAGCAATGATTGCATCAACTTTAAATGCTTGATGAACAGCGTATCAATGCTCTTAAGCCTCTACAAGCTTATTCCAAATGAATGCAACGTAGTTATAATGATCATGTCATCCCTCATGCATTTAATAAAGGTGACTTGGTGTCATATGAGAATCAACATAACGTAAATGCCGCCTTGAACGAAAAAGGAAAATTGAGCCCAGAATGGCTAGGACCTTATTTAATTGAAGAAAATTATGGATTTGGTGCCTATACATTAACAAAAATGGATGGTACACCTCTAAAAGAACCTATCAATGTTGTGCATTTGTGTTGGTACTACGTGTCTAATATTTTCTTTGAATAGTATGTTATTAAAGTAGTGTTGTTAGATTAAGTAGATAATGTTCTATTTTTATCTCGCATTGCTTCATTCTTTAACAAATGATCTTGGTGTGTCTTAGAATCTAAGGTGATTATTCAAATTAGTATGAATGGTTAATTTAGTCTACATACTATTCAAATTTGTTTTGTGTGTTATGTTAGATTAGATCCTTTATATGTATATAATGCTCTAAAATCAAATCATAAAGTGCACTTAATTTAACATAGCATACTCAATCACAATGTAGCATCTAATGTAAACTTAAGAGTTTTAATTAGATCACATAAACATTAGATCATGGAGACATTTATTAAATAATCTAAGGATATATAACAAATCATGTTGACATTTAATTCAACATAAGCTCATAAGAACAAAACATAAGTGCTCGTATGTATATCAGAGTTCAAATACATATAATCAGAAATACAATTTTAGTAGGATCTATGACTGCTAGACCCCTTGGGGTCTAGTGCTCGTGCCCCTCGAGATACAGTAGAATTTGATCATGATCTGCTCATAGATTCTCATAGACCCTCCACCAATCCAACCACTCTCACCTCTTGTATGAGTGCCTCGACGCGCTCCTAATCAATGCAGGCTCTATCTGTCTGCACCCTAGCAAGCTCCTCCTATAGCCTCGACATGTCTACTCATAGGGTATCATTTTTCCTATTGTTAGTCAGACTTTGAGATGCTCGAAGTGTTGAAAGGTCTGCTAGATCTAAATCGACATGTTTGGTGGCACTCTCTTATATCATGCCTAATCTCTCTACTGACTTGTTGATGGGTGTTTTTGCACCTTCTCAACACAGACAACATACAAGTATTTCATCTCTCTTGAAAGGTAATTTCTGCAACTCAGTTTTAGAAATCACCCCAAGGTCTCTCAGGTGTCAAATCATGACAATGCAAGAACAACTCAGTTGATTGTTGTGATTTGTTGATAATCAAAAGGGGCCTTTATGATTCACTAAGATTGGGGGAATTCGGGGTTGAAAATGGAGTTTTATAAGATTTGGAAATAATAAACAATTGATGCAAGTTCTCGACAACAAGTTAAAACTCCTTCTTTGTTATCATATTTGGATTTACAATTATGCTATAACTTGAATTAATTTAGAATTTTAAAGAAATGGAAAAAGAAAAAAAGGGTTAGAAGTTTCCTAGACCTACAACTAATGGTGAACAATAACAATGACAATGGACGAACTTTCTAAAATTGAGTTCCACTTAACCAGGGACAGCCCGCAGTCTCATGAAACTAATGCAATCTTCAAAGGGTTATTGCAAATTTTCAAACAATTCATTCACCTTTAAAGCATGAATAAAAATTGAACTTAAGTGCAGCAATATAAATATTGCTCAGAATAACTTTACACAACCATTTGTCATCAATGAACAGCAAAAAGTGTGAGTTGGAAATGCATAAAAAAAAAAAATAGCATGCATCCACCATTAAAGCACAACATAAACTAGTAACTAAAAGCAACTTAAACTTGAAAGAGAAAATTTAAAATCTACTACTTGGAGATAGAATCATGCACACATGAGAGTAATACACAAGAAACCATCAAAACAATGCTTTTCTCATATATTTTTGCAACATGTCTTTACAACAACTCATCTCTCCCTTTGAAAATGAGAGGATGCCCCTATTTATAATTTTCAAAAAGTAGAATGAATGGACAAGATTCATTTACAATAAGTGGCTTAGATTCATTCTCACTCAGGGTTTCACCTAACGCCCATTATATTACAATATAAAATAGACTTTTGTCTTTTTCCCTATTTCGCATTCTAGTCTATTTTGTCATGTAGTTACTTCTAGCCTTTTAAGCTACTTCAGCAAGTATTCATCATCAATGATGGGATTCCCAACCTCCTTTTGTGTTGTTGCATATTCTACAAACTTGTCAATCATGGCTTTGAGTTTCTTCTCTTCGGATAGCTCAGACTTGAGGATCTAAAAGGCTATCTTCTTGAATCTTTCAGTGATTTGATCCCAGTGTTTGGTGCACTTGGGTTAGCCTTGATAACCAATTCTAACTCAGTGAATTCCCTTGTAGCAAAGTCCATAAAACTTGGTGATAGCGTGTCACCAGCTCCTTGTTCCATTTTCTTGTGAAATAATGACTTGATCTTTTCCAGATCTAGCTCTAGGGTAGGCATTTCATAGTCTATCATCATCTTTAGATAATCTTTGATATTTTTCTGGTGTTATGTAACCCATTGGTGATCAAGATCTAATTCACACAAGGCCTTCTCCATAATTTCTTTCTTGTAATCAAGATTTATTTGCCATGTCTCAACTAGCCAATGATCTTCCTTTGTCAGCTCTAGCTCCTTTTCCCATGTTTCCCGGGAGAGCTTAAGGATACTCTCCAACTTCGGATAGGTGATTCGATATAGCTCAGGGAATTCCTTGCAGGTATTCATCATCTCCTCCACTTGTTTCTATAAACCTCGAAATTCATTGTACATCCTGACCACATGACAGATGCCCATATTTTCATTATATATCACCTTCTAGAGCCGGTTTTATAGTGGACTTGGTCCAATTCTTTATCTTTTCCATCTTATTTATCTCTTCCTTAGAGAGGAGAGCAGGAACAGATGATTCCACTGGGGTTTCTTCCTTTGTCGATGTCCATTGTTGGATGTAAGCAGTGAGGTCTTCCATTCACTTGTTGTATAATAGTGGACATTGATCCCTGAAGGTTGTCCATCTTATGTTTGTGAGTAGTCGGGCCTAGATTAATAGTGGATATATGGTAGTCCTGGCCTTGGATGGTGCTCGCATCCTTATTTTCTATCGGAGTGGCTATCTGTAATGTCTAGGATCCAGAAGTGTCAACCGTGATATGCGATCAGATCTTAGGCTTCTTTTCCTTACAGGTCCTTATTTGGGATCTAGCCAAAACATCCTCTAGTTGAGCCTTAGGATCAACTACCACTGGAGCCTTCTTCTTCAGTTATTGTTCTAGCCATGCGGGGACCTCTATTTGATGCTTTGGTGATTAATGATCACCTTCCTTTTCTTTGTTTGTTTGAGGCTCATCCTCTTCATCACTAAGAGCCTCTTCATTATTCGTTTCCTCCTTGTTTGGATCCTTTTCTTGTGTAGTCTTTCATGTATCAAGCTTGGTAGAGGCTACATTTCCTTCAACAACATTTTCCTCTTGTGGCACTCTCTCTTTATCTTCTTCATGTTTTCCCCTGACATTGTGTTCGGGCTTAGTGCCCTTCTCTTGTCGACCTTCTTCTTCTTTATCCTTCTCTCCCTCCCTTTACAGAGGTATTTCTTGTATCAATCCCTCGTCTTGGCCAGTCCCTAGAGGCTCTTCAAGTATCTCCACATTGACATCCATGTCCATTTTCCCTTCCTCAGAGCCTACTTCTTTATCCTCGTCCTGATTGGAGGTCTCAACTTCATAATATTCATCAATTTTATCGTCACTCTCTTCTCTAGACCCTTGTGGCCCCTCTTCATCAAAATCTACCTTATCAATGTTTATACTCAACCCACCTTCAGGATGCTCAAAGTAATCATCCTTGTTGAAGTCCTCTAGTTCATTAGTAATTCCTTTCGTGGCCTCTTTAGTTCACTTTGCACTAAGCCTCTCCATTTCCTCAGAAATCTGCATTGTGGCTTCCATTTTTCGGTGGCTCGATCGATGGTGGGGGAAGAGGAAAAGCAGCAGCAAGCTAGGCCATTAATGCTTAGACTTTGGGATTGAGAATCACCCCAAAGAGCTCAATAGGCACATTCAGCATGTACGCTACGAAAGCTTGCAGAAAAGTGGTCGATGCCATAGATGTTGATGGCATGGATGGCAGAAGAGTGGAAAAAGTAGGTAGTGGAGGCGGGAGCGAGGAGAATGACAATTGGGAAGTGGTCGAAGAGGAAGAGTCCAATACCATCATGGGAGTATTCAGTGAGGCAGAGGTGAGGTGGACTAATATGTCCACAGTGGGCGGAGATGAGATGAGCAAATATTTAGTAGTGGAATATGAAGGAGTGGTGATGGAAGCAGTGGTAGCAGGAGCAGAAGTGGTGGGTGGTGAGTGAGGCTGCTTAGTTTCTTCCTCTTCTTCATATTGGTGTTCCTCTTCCTCAATGGTCGACATTTCGAGAACAAAAATTCCCATTCTTTTCACCTTTATGGATGACTACCCCTCTGTTGCCTTCCTGGATTACACCTTTTGTTTGGGTTTGTGTTCAGGTGCATCCTTCCTTTTCTTGGATCTAGTGAGGGGCGGGAATTTAGGAGCTTCACCTGATGAACCCGTGGCTGCATTGCTTTTTGTTTCACTTTTAATATCATTTTCAAGCTTGCTATATGTGATCTCTACACCTTGCTCTTGTAGTTGAGCTATTTTCCCATCTACCCACTGCCTGGTTCTATGTTTAATGGGGCAAGTAAGAATGTCCAGGTCAATGACCTCTTCTTCAGCCCAATCAATAACTAGTAGGGGTGTATCAACTAGGGCAATATATCTTTCATCTAGAATGTTGTCATCTTCCACAGTATGATCAGGCACAAGGAATAAATTAAAAAAAATTATGAATTGGGCGGTCATCCTCATATAGTGTTGCATCTGAACCTCCTTGTCATCCTCACAATTCACCCAAAAATCTTCAACGTGAGGTCAGTGGGCATGTTTTCTTCCAACCTATTTCCTCAGCTTACCATGAGGATCCATGCTTCCCCTATCTGTATGCAAGTCCAAATGGTACTCTACCAATTCCTTCTCTGAGTGCTCAGTGCATTGGGTAGTAGGGCAAGAGTACATTCCCTGTCCAAATGTAAGGGGATATGGGACCCCCGCTTGGTGCTTGTCACTTAGCAGTTTGTAGTTGTCGAGTGAGCTCTAACAAAATGATCTTGTCATTTGGGTAGGGTGATCCCACAATAGTGGTTTAAAATTTTTGGAATCAAATTGCACTTCTTTTTCCATCTCCCACGAAAACTGATTTTTTTCAAAAAATAGCATTTTTAAAAAGTGACGCACACCGTATAATGCATAACTTTTTTCCATAAAGGATAAAATTCTAATTCTTTTGAATTTAGATTCGTAACTCTGATATCTATTGCTTCCACTTGGTTAGACAGTTTTTTATTGAATATTTTTTCTTTAATCAAGTTTTGAAGTCAAACCAATTACAATTCAGACATAGTGTGACTGTATAACACAACTTTTTTGTGTATATCAAAATTCATATTTTTTTTTTGTTGGACCAAGGAATTCAATATCTGGTGCACTCATGTTTTTCAAAAAAAAAATTGATAATTTTCTATTTTTCCACATGTGTAGAACATAGACCTTCATTTTTGATGAAAAACCTATTTTTAATAAAACTAAAAAAACAAATACATAATAAAACCAAAACATATTAAAATTATATTCATTGGATAGATCATTCCGAGGACTACTTGATTCTAGTTGGGTTTGTGAAGATTCATCCATTTTCATTCTCAACCCGAGCTCCGAAGTGGAAAAATTCAAGGTTTTTTTGGTGTCTCAAAGGGGATGAGGAATAAGGGGGGTTCGAATGAACCCCTAGGGGTTCGAGCGAACCCCCTTTTTATAAGGGGTTTTGTTGGCATTTTTGGTGGGAAAGCATTAAAAGGGTTCACCCGAACCCAAGTTCTAGTGAACCCCTAATGGGTTCGGTCGAACCAATAGGTTCGTACGAACCCCTAAAATCAAGTTTTTTTCCATGCATTCATTTTTTGTGAGTTTTCCTTCCTCACTTCAATTGTAAACCACTATTGTGGCTTCACCCGGTAGCGTGAAAATCTGTAGGGTCTTCCTGAGAACCCCTCTGCACGAATGTAGGTAAACTTTAGGAATTGGATAAACAGATATCCAAAACCCTTGATTGTTTCCTCAACACTTTGTGTCACTCTTCTTTCAAGGTCTCCCCCTAAGATTCTAATTATATGCACGATGAAGGCATCATTCACTCTTTTGTATTCCCTCTTGAAGTTTTTGTACTACAATTGAGGATAAAAATCGTATACTTTAAGTTCTCCTCTCTTGGTCCCCAATGTTCCAGTATAGAACAATCCTTTGTATGGGAATTTGACTGCTAGGAGATAAACTAGATACGAGGTTAGGTAGAATTGTGATGTTTTCTTCACTGCCACAAATTGATCATGTAGGTTGTTGCTTATCATCTTGGCCTAGTGGAATTTAGCTATACCTTGAAGGATTTCCTCCACAAAGTAAAACATCCATTCTTCAAAGAAAGTGGCAATAGGTAGGCCCATCAATCTGCTTAGGAGTGTGATGAGATCATGAAACTCTTCAAAGAAATCACTCTTGTATAACTTTTGAGGCACCTTATTGGCACTACCCATTTTGTCCTTCATCCATGATTGATTGATCATTATTTTGAATTTGAGGGGATCTTGTTGCCACACCTTTTGAGCAAACTCCTTTTCCACTTCCTCCATTTTCTCGAAGGTTGGGATGCCAAATGTCTTGCCAATAGATTTGGTGGATAAATATGACAGTACCCTTCCATCTTTGGCAAGTATTTTCTTGGTATTGACGTGGTAGCATTCTTGGAAAGCCATTACTAACTTTGGAGCAACCAACACAGGAGAGAAGTTGGCTACCTTCGCAAGGCCACTTTCCTTTATCTTCTAGGTGTCCTCTGCGGTGGGGTTGACCATCACCCTCTGTTTGAATTCATTGACCTTCACCTGTTCGAGGTCGGTGTCGGAGACCATGTCCCAATTAGATGTGAGCTTATAGGTGCACTCCACCTGGTGAAATTGGTACTTCAATTGCTCTTTCTCTTCTTTCCCCCTAGGCTTTGTTGTGGGCTTATTTCCTTTATCATCTTTTCCCATGAGCTTCCCTGATGGTCCCCCAACATGTTCCATAAATCCTGCACACGAAGAGTGCATTAAGTGTCTTGATAGATTAGGGAGATAAACTTCAGTTAGATCCTACAAATTCAGTGTTAGATGCATTCATATTCTCTCAAAAGATCATAATATCCATCATAGTTCACCTTTTGGAGCTCATTTGGGTCATTTGTGCAAGTGTGGGCCTAGGGATGTGGGTTTCCCATTGGCAGAAGCCATTATGAAGAAATCTGTTAAGGGATGGCATAGGTGCCACAGAATCCCACAGATAGCCATTCGTAGGCAAATTTCTACATGGAATCTTTGATGGGGAAATTCCTTGTAAAGTGGTTTGGCACGTGCGAAAATACGTGATAGGGCACCTCAGTTGTTTTCCTTCATTATATTAGTCATTTCTAGCCTATGCGGGTGCAAGGGTGCAGGTGTAATCGGTGGGAAGGATGTTAATTCTTTATCGTTAAAAGAGCGATGAAAAGAGGATGGAGTTCCACATTGCAGAACCTGCACGATTGATTTTCATCTAAGTTCGTTTGAATTCTCTAAGTTGGAACCTATAGACTGTGGAGTCAAGTGGTGTGGAGACTAGACAACAGAGGGCCACTAAGCATTCGTTGTCAAGGAACAACTTTACATGGGCAAAATTCAGACCTCAATGGTTCGCATGGGAAAACCCGCCGAAGAGATTCGCTTGGGGGGGAGTCGTAACTTGTAAATTTTAGGTGAATGTGATGTCGACGGGTTCAAAATCCACATAGTAGAGCGACACTTTGATTTTTTCGTTAAAGAACAACTTTAGGGTGATAATTTCCTGCGGACAGACCTCTGCAAGGACCTTCTGCACTATGATTTTCATTGGAAAACTTCAAGCTTCGGTTTCGAGGAAATAAGGCCCTCAAAACTCGTGCAACGAAAGGGTGTGGGCACTTGGTTGTTGGATAGCGACATTACCAGGATGAATTCCTGATGGAGGACACCTGCATGGGTGGACCCACGTATTCATTTTGGACTTAGCGATTTTCCAAAGACTTCAAGGTTGGGGGAAGCAAGAAACTATTGCAAGGTTGGTGATGCGAAACGACGTGGAGGTTCTACTCTAGAATAATGGTGACTGGGTGATGGCAATCTGCATGAGGCAACCTACAAGGTGATGGGGACTTAACCAATTTTACAGAGTGTGGGGTCTAGTTCATTTTGGGTCATGGCAAGGGCGGAGCCCACAGAAGAGGAGGATGCAAATGTTTCACCGCTAGCGTGGTGACCGTGTAAGGGCAAACTTTTGCTCAAGTGGACCCACAATGGACTATGTCCTCAATGACTGCAAACCCTTCAATATTGAGACTCTAATTACTTAGCAACAGACATTGTGGGTTTAGCACAGTGGGATGTCGAGTCAGCTTCGCCACTAAAGGACAGGAACAGTCAAGTAGAAACCTGTGTAAGGTTTTGAGCTTTCTGTTGAGAAAAACCCTCATTCTCGAAATGACAAAAGTAGAGATGAGGGAAATGGGTGCTGCCAGCACTTGATTTAATTTTCACTTGGTGAACGAGGTTTGTAAAAATCTCATGACAAGTCTCAAATGCAACACCAATTTAAAGCCCTAGTTGCAGAATGATTTTGATAGTTCAAATGCTCGGTAAAAGAAACAACATAGATTCATACCTTAAAAAAATGTGCAATAAACCGAGATGAATATGGCTTGAATCCCTTGAAATACCCTACACATGCAGATGGCTCTTCTGCTCCCTTCAAATATTAAAATACTAGATGAAAATGATAACTGGGTGTCGACATATTTATAAGCAACCCATCATTAATTCCCCCATTAGTTATAGGTACAACGGACTTGGGGTAGGTAGGGTTGCAAAAACTTGTGCAAGCATGGTCACTTAGTGAAGAATCAAATGGCAATGGTGGATGCAGAGCCCACCATGCGGGTGGAAATTTGAGGTTGGTCACTACTTAGCGGCGAAACTAAAGCATCGGCCCACATAAAGGATACCCACAGCTGCGGGTCAGCCCGATTTGATGGACACGGCGGCAAATAGGAGACAAAGACCTGCAAGCCAAACTCCACAAAAGCCAAAAACTTAGTGAATTTTGGATAGGTGATTTTGGTCAAGGGGAATTTGATAAATTTAATGCATGTGACCAATTTAAGCTCAAAAATAGGTGCACACAAAATGAGGCGAGAGCAACAATGACCTAACAAAAGTGAAACAAGAGGAGAGGGTCCTAGGTTCAAATGGGGCATGTGTGCTATAAGCACAACATGACTCAAAGAGGTCTGCATGTTGCCCCACGAAAGGCAAGGGCATGTACTCTAAGAGTGTATCATCCTCTACTTGTAATGGAGGCACTATCTCAGTGGTCACTCGTTGGTAGAGCTCACGCCACTCTTGTGTGGACCCTACAAAATAAAAATCATAAAAGATATTAGTACACATCATCATCATATATATATATTGACAGGTTGTCATTAGGTCCTATCTCTTTAGTTGAAAAATGCATCAAATGTATTGGTCGGGTAGTGTTCGGAGGCTATATGAAATAGGAAACATTTTGACTCTCTCAGATTTTCTGAATGCTTAGAATAGTTGAAAATAAAACTTAAACTAAAAATCCATTAAACTAGAAAGCGTAAAGTTGTCTATACTAGAAAGCATGAAATGATTAAACTAGAAAGCATAAAATGATTAAACTAGAAAGCATGTAAATTACTGAGAAAGAAATGCTTGCAATAAAGTCGTAACAACCATCAACTAAAATCTAACCATTAATAGAAAACAAACTTAACAAAATACAAACTATAACTAGAGTGGCTGCTCCAGAATTTCAGATAAAAAGAACTAAAGATTATAAACTCAAACTACAACCTGTAGGAATAACTTGATAGAGTTTGACACATACAAATAACATACACTCACACTTATCATGTACAAAATAAAAAATAATAGAAGTGAAAATTAAAATACTTATCTATCTACTCTTTAATTCCCTCGAGTGGCTAGCTCTCGGGTACTACTACGCTTAACTCATATCACATGAATTTTTGTATCTTCAAAAATAATTCATCCAAGAATTCCATCACACAGTACTAATAATTCAAAATAAGACTAACAAAGCTTATTTTATTCATATCAGGAAAAGTGTAACACATAGTTCAAAAGCACATTATGACAGCATAACAATATCCACTATGCATTGTTTCTAGTAGTTACATAATTATACAAAATTGCTAACAAAATCCTAGATTTTAGATGGTGAAGATCACCACTAAAAAATTATTCAATAGAATTCAACTAACCATGGACTTAGGTCTAGAACATAAAGCATTTAAAAGGCTCAAAGAGAAGCCATAAAGTTTGTAAACAAAATATAACAAAAAGCATTAAAAGACTCGATCCACTATGCACTTCCTAAAATTTTGGCACCTAGACTTCCAACGCTTGTCTTCAACTACCTTGAAGTCTGCTTTAAAATCCACTTGGCTAAGCATAACGATCGACTATGCATAATGACTTGTACAATACTAAAAACTATACCATTATGTTAGCGCTAGTCAACTTATTTCAATCAATTTCAGGAAATAAAGATTATACATTTTTTCACAAAAAGTAAGCAACTACTAATCCTAAAGTTAAACAATTGGCAGGTTAAAAGCAATAGGGAGAAATAAGGAAGGGTATTTGGTTGTTTGTATATATGAGGTTATATATACCTCATCATATATAAAGCATATACATAAAGATAAAATAATAATGAAAGCACAAATATCACATCATCACCTAGATCTCTAGTCCACTAGTTGGGGTATAACCATGTAGCAATGGTCCCTTCCTATGCTAGAAGTGTGGATGGCCTGCTACCGCTGGCCTCCCAATGCTCATGAATGTGGATCTTTGTTGCGACTGTTGCACGTGATCTAGTGACCCGTATAGAAGGAGAATCTCTCCTCTCGAGGGCAACTGGATTCTCATCTGTCTCATCAGTATCCTCACTCAAAGACTAGGTATCCTCCTCCTCCTCATCCTCCTCCTCATCTAGAAATATTCTAGGCACTGTATCATCCTCATTTGTATCACGGATGACCTGTTCATCATCCCTGTCATCTCTGCACCCAAGAAGAGGTTCTACATGACCCAAAGGGTGATTTCTAGGAAAGACGTGGATGGTCGTGCTCCTACCCACCATTGGTCATAGGCTGGTGTGGTGCCTACGTCATCAGCGTCAAAGATTGGGGGCATATCATGATCCTTGTCCTCTGAATAACTAAGGTGCACATCCTCAATAGTAAGATGATGAGTGTCTCCAGGTCTAGGGGAACTATGTGTTGATTGTAGATACTTGGGTTGATCCCACAGTGGAAATTGCATACGTACAAATTGGCACATGATGTTATCATAAAAGAAAGTTCTCACTATATAGTCATGTTTCCCTAGAGAAAATCAATCCTACTAAAGTCTAACAAGCTCATGTCTCTCGTCCACCCACTGTGGTATCCTGAGATATGGTCTCCATGAGATATCACCATCCTCCAATTGATCAAATCTAATATGTCAGTGAAGCAAGTCTCCCTCCTTTTATGCCCACCTCAATGGATAACTATAGGCTCGTGGATAGCCTTTGGAAGCTATGGTAGGATAACCAGTGGATCTAGTGCATGTGATATGCTTGAGACACCACACATGTAAGAGTGTACAGTGCACTATACTGTCAAGCTCTTGGTAGACAAATCACTCGAGATCAAAGTACAGAAGTGCCAACATACTGTGACCCCAAGCATAAATGGTTCAATGTTGCTCCATGTTCTAAATAATGCGAACCAACCCTCCATCTTGGTGGGCACCTCATCCATTTGGAACCAGTGTGAGTGTTGTGGTGACGATCATAATCCGTCGAATCAGTGGCATTCGCATGTGTAGAAGCCATCTCAACTCAATGTGGGCCTCAACAATCGACTCCCAAATGGGGCACCCTAAACAATACAATATGTCATCTCGCATCTCCTTGTGTGTGTGCTCATCCGTCGAGTGTACAGTCTTGCCCCGGATGGGTAACCATAGAATGTGGTGTATGTCCTCTAATGTCACAGTCATTTCGCTAGCAGGTAGATGAAAGGTGTAGGTATCTACATCCCACCTCTCTACTAAGGCTAGCAGCATGGTGTCATGATACCTCATCAGTGGCATCGCATAAACCCAGAATAATCATGTATCCTATAAGATAGTGATCTCCTCCTTTGATAGCCATGTGAGGAGGTCTCAAAGGAAACATAATTGTTTCCCTCTGAGATGTTGGCAAGCTCGAGGAGGGATCTAAATAATAAAATAAACTAAGTAAATCCTAAATATAATCATTAAATAATAATAAAAAGTACACTAAAGTTGCTCTAGGACACTTTACGACCAATTTTGACACATGTGCCACTTTTGGATGGGGGGTCTTGGACATTTTAGACAATTTTGGACACTTTGTGCCAACAATGGACGTTTTGCGACAAAGATGGACACTTTGTGACTATCTTTTCTAGCATCCTAAAAATACTAAAAATACATTAAAAAGTACTGTAAATACATGAAAATGAAGAAAAAGCAGCAAAAAATCCACTCACCGTAGGTCGGATCACATGTTGTGCCACCTCATTGCGCAACACATCAAGTCTAGGAGGCCTATAGGATTGTCGGCTTGGCATCTTGGATCACTCTACACCAAGGTAAATTGCAAGGAGATAAATGTCAAAATGAGATAAAAATGTCATTTTCATTCATATATACCTAGTTTAATTAGAAAAGATGCATATTTTACTTTACGTATATTTCATTCAAATCAACATATTGGGGGCTAGAGAACTCCATTTTTTATTACATTTGTTGAATTGAATTCGTAATTCTCCTCCCAATCTCATCAATTGTCTATCACTATGTGGTATGGTACTTGGAAATACCCTATGATAAGACTTAGGTAATTCGATGTGGTTTCATGGCTACCCTAATTCCACCTCCATAAAGCAAGCAGAATCAAGGGGCATACATCTACCTCAAATTCGATTCTCTGTAGAAGTTTGATAAGAGGATTTTTGAGCCACTAACGAATATGTGTTGCAAGATGTGGTTCCTAACATTTTGGTTTTGTAGATAACTATAGTGGGGGCTTCATTCTCCCTAATGAATCCATATGAGTATCCTTTTTATAAATTATGTTAGAATTACTTTATCTTGCATAGGCACTTAGTGTCATATGGCCGCTAAAGTGGGGGCTAAATGTAGTGTAGAATTTTTTACCCGTTTTCTAGGAGAAAGTACAATTCACACTTATTTGGACCTATTTTGGTGACCTTTTCATTAATTCATTTTAAAATCCCATTAATAGGCCCCTAATACCCCCTTATCATGTATCCCAAGGCCTATTTTACTTAATTTTATTTAATTCCCGACACCACAACCCGCATTGAATAAATGTTATGGATCAAATTAATGCTCTGACATTTAAGGAGTTCTGAAGTTTTAGGTTAGGACCCATTCACCCATGGGTGAATGGGTCCTCATTAAGTTCCTTGAAATTAACTTTGGATATATTTTTGGTGGAATTTCAATCTCTCAAATTCAAATTTCATATGTCAGATTTTGGGATTTGATAGTTGGAAAATTAGATAGGAAGCCTATAAAACTAAGTCTCACATTCATTTTACACTAGACAAGAGACAAGGAAGAGAAATTCATATGAGATCAAGAATTCATATTCAATATCAAGGAGAAGCATTCAAAAGTGAAGTCTTGGAGCAAAATTTGAGATGTTTTTGTAGGTCTTCAAGCTCCTTTTGATATCAAGATCAAGAATTGCTAAAGGATTGATGATAGTTGCTTATAAAGGATCATGATGGATTCTAGGTTTTGGGAGATCCACAAGGTATTCAACCAAGCGTAATGACTTGTTTCCTAAGTGATTCCATCTATTATCTTTCTAATTTCATCCTAAGGAAGGTATAATCAGATTTATGACTTAATAAGGTGATTTGAGGTCACCTAAAGTAGGTCTTCATCATTGTGCATATTCATTTAAGGATCCTATTCTAACACACTTGAGTAGGGTTTCTTTTCATTATTAGTCTTAATATTAGACACACTTAAGGTTAGGATTGCACACACATTTCATGTTTCAGATCTATATTCTTCATCAAGGTTTAATTACCAAACTTGGGGTTTGACCGAGGCAAACCCCTATCCACCAACAAACAACAAATTTTGTTTTGTAGATTTTGCTTAGATCTGGATTTGGGAGTGGAGGTATCAAGTTACAGGGAAGAATTACAGGTCTCAGGCTTCATTTTCAGATTAAGAGTTTTTCATAAAAGTCTACCAGGACCCATTTGCCCCAAGTGAATGTGTCCCTGTTCAGCTTGTAGAAACAACTTTTGAAAGGTGCACAACATTTATTCCTCCCATTTTTTCTATAAACTCTATTGGCTCCTTTTGTTTTATGTTAAATCTATTAAATCCACTTTGTAGAAGGAATTTTTTAGTTGATTTTCTATTTTTAATCTTTCTCCCTGAAGTTTTGTTTGGCCTAGACCCACGTCCTTGCAAAAAAGAGAAATTTTCATATTCACACTTTGACTTGACTAACCTCAAGGTTGATAGTCATTTCATTGTGTAGACCTCATTTCCTAATGAATTGAGGAATAATAAGACCCCTTTTCCCTCTTTGGATCCACTTTTCCATTTTGGGAAATCCTAGGGACACCCCTATTTTTCACTTTTTCGCTACCTTTTCCTCCTTCCATACATGTCCCTATATCTCTCTTGCTACCGTTCTCTCTACTTACCTCTTCCTACTTGAAGAGAGAGAGATGGATAGAGGGATGAATAGTGGGGATGGAGAGTATAGATAGAGAGAGAGGGATGGAGAGATATGTAGAGAGGGAGAGGAGAGATAAAGAGAGGTAGAAAGGGAAGGGGAGAGATAGAGAGAATTAGAGAGGAAGAGAGATAGGGGTAGGTGAGATGGAGAGAAGTAGAGAGGGAAGGAGAGAATCAGAAAGAGAGAATGGGAGCAAGGAGGGAGGGAGAATTGAAGAAGGATCAGTCGGACAAATCTGCGGATCAGATCCGTCAATCAATCAATCAAAATCCGGAATCGATCCATCAGATCACGCGTCAAAATCAATCGAGCATCAATCCGCCATCGATCAAAATCCGTTTCCGTGAAAGAGCTCCGAAAGAGAGAGAGAGAGAGAGAGGGAGGAGTAAGAGAGGAGTGAGAATAAATAAAATTAGAGAGGGAAGGAGAGAGTGAGAGAGAGGTCAATAGTGTAAGGGATATAGATGGAGTGAGATAGAGAGAGCAATATTTTGGGAGCCTATTGAGTACTTATTGATTACTGACTAAGTCTAAAAAATTATAAGATCTTCCAAAACCTAGAATCTGCATTACAACTCCTAAAGATTCAAAACCATTCTCAAACATCTTGAAATGACATACATTAAATATAACTTAAAGTATAAGAAAATAAATGTCCATATATAAATTTCACTTATACTTAAATGTTCATTTCATGTTATAGTTTCACTAGAAGAGAAAGAGATAGATAATTTTTCAAAGCAAAATATAATACGATGCATTATAGTGTGCTCGCCTTATGTGAATGCATTCACATTTAATGCGAGCATATTATAACAAACTCATGTTATGTTTTGCTTTGGAAATATCTAAGCCTTTCACTTGTATTTGCCTTGGGCTTCCAACCTAAAGATTTAGAGTGACTTTTCAACATCTAAAGGAATATTTTTGCAAATAGTAAAAAAATTGACATAATCTCAAGCATTCTCCCCTTCAAGTTTGCACATGTTTCAATGTCAAGTCAAAAAATACCACAATAATGTTAAGCTCTCTCTTAGTTATCTAACCATGTAATTTTTTTTAGATTTTGAGTATGTTAAGGTTTTCATCTTTAATTTCTTTTGTTAGTGTATCCATTTTTATAAAACTAATGTGTAGTATTTTTTACTTTATTTTTTAACCGTTCATGAAATTTCAAATAAATCATTTTAGAAACTAGACTATTCCATTTTCAAAATTTATTTTTTAATGGAGTTTAAGCCCTTTTTTTTTAAGGGTGGAGATGCTCAATTTTCTATTTTTAGGGATGTATCCACTTTGAAAATTAGTAAAATCAAATATTCATTTAAAATTAGAAGAAAAATTAGACATAAACTACATGGTGTTAGCTAATTTCTCACTTGAGAGTGATTCTTAAAATACTAAAGAAACAAGCAGGGAGGCATAGGCATGTATTATATTTTTTGAAAAAAAGAAGCCGGTGCCATGTGAGCCTTACAGACCCATAATCTCTGTTTAAAAATATTGGATTTAGAAAGAGTAGATTAAACACTATGATTTTTGTTTTTGTTGCATCTTAAAAAATTTAGTGTAACTATTTTTAATTTCTCATCCAAGGTCAATCTTTCTTGATTTCGGAAAAAAGTGGCCACTTAAGGCCCCTTTTTGATCCCCTATATGTTTACACTTACTCTAAACTATATCAATTTTTTCATAATAAACATTAGGGATACAAAACTAACCAAGAGGTATTATTTGGTTTTTGTTTTCACAGGAGAGCCAAATAGGCTGGTTAGGGGTTTGGTCCCTTTCTGTGTGTGTTGTGTGATGATTGATGTAATGATGCAATGAACTAGGATAAATATGACCAAATTGACTAAGTGCAACAATATCTAGAAATTACAAAACAGAGACATAAAAATACAAAATAGATATGAGCAGGAGACACGTTGAGGAACCTATCATTGAAAGTTGGAATAGAACTAGTAGGACAAGGCCTTACACGCCCTAGTCTAGGAGTGTAGAGATCTAAAGTTTTAGAGTTTGTATAGGTGTGGTAGTGTTTGAAGGTCTCTGATAAGAGAAATCAAGATTTGAAGTTTGGCATAGCTCAAATAATCAATATGCCCTAGTTTGTTGATGATGAGTCCTTGAAACATGAATTAGGGTTAGTAGCCTTCATATGTCAAATCCACTTCAACTAGAAACAAACATGTAAACCTATAAAATAAATAAAGGGAGAAGGGTTGTGTAATATAGGGGCTTACCTTGGTCAAACCCCATGTTGGTGTTTCCACCTCCACAACAAATACAAGATGGCAGAGTGTGTGCTCTCGAGGGATCCAAGGCAAAGCAAATGAAAAATGATAATAAAAACTATAGAGGAGGGGGACCGATTGCTCTAAGACTCTAGGTCACAAGAGAGTCCCAAACAATAGGCTACCCTAATCTACCTCAAGCTTGCTAAATGATTTAGAAAGTTTAAGATGCTAAGGTAAAAAAGGAAGAGCAATCAGGTTGCTACTATCCTTCTACTAACTCGAATGTTTCAGGTGGTCAAACAAGCTGATTTCTAGAGTTCAATATGAGGCCCAGACAACTCACTGCTTGAGGATGGCAACGTAGGACATGGACTCCAGCGTGGAGTGCTGATGTTCATATAGACAGAGGACTTCTAAGATAGATAAAAACACAAGAAACCAAACTAACAACTTGACTAAAAAAGCTTTATGTTATGACAAAATGTAAAGAAAGTACAAAAATATGGTACAACAAGAAGAATACTTTAATTAAATGTGCTCAAATTGACAAAGGAAGTGAGAAAACAGTATCAAACTCCTTGCAACGTGATTTTTCGACCAACTCCAACCAAAAATCACCTACAAACACAAGACCAAGGAAAATGTTGGGGCTATTTTTAGAGGACTACCTCAGTCAGTCCCCCGCTTTGGTGTTTCCACCTCCATGGACAACCAGATAACAACGATGTAGAAAGATGATAAAGAAAGTGTATGGAAATCAAGATGCCAAGAAAAACACAAAACAACAATATGCTACTACGTAACACAATGATGCAAAAATTATTTGACAATAGAGGATATCACCTTCATGTAGAGTCTAAACTAGTGTCTTGTAAACTTGGTAGAAACCACATAATTCAGAGGAATGACTAGCTAAATAGTCCACTCAACATTGTAAGGACTTCATTAAATTTTCAACTAGGGCTTGTAAACTTGTGATGGTGTTGCACTATATGTTCCTTCAAAGACCTGTGATTACCTAGGTTATCCTATTAAATGTATTCTACTTTTTGGAAAATCATAAAAACATATAATAGTGAAAGAAGTAAACTAGCGCTAATGGCTATGGGTGCCTACAACATAATCTGTAGTTGAATTGCTGCTAACATATAATTACTGAACCTAGCTCAAAACTGATAATTGAACTTAATCTATCCTCCAGAGTACTACGAGTCAATTGAATACATTCATGCACATGAACAACCATCATTAATAATCAAAATATGAGAATCTAATTTAACTTCCATCCAATTTATAAAGTAATGACTAGTAGAAATAATTGCTATTTATAGAAATAAAACAAAAATAAATGTATTGAAGAATAGTTGTCTTGAGTGGCTTGCTCAAGTGGTTGTCTTCACTTAACTAAAACCAATCTAAATCCTCAGATTCTACGCATCCATATGAACTTGAACTTCATTCATTACCCATTCCAAAAGATCACATAAAATCTTGCTCAAAGATTGTATTCAATAAAACCATTTATGAACAATCAACATGACTGTAGATTATAACTAAAAACTGAGAAAAAATTGATAACAAAATCCACAAGCATGAGATTAATCAACTAACTTTACTAAAGACTCAACCATCGACTATATATAAGCACATGAGAGTTTATTTTAAACACAATTGTTAAATTAAATCATTAACTACATCTCCCTAGATACCAGAGTATGTAATTAAGATTGAATTATTCAAACTACAACTGAAAAGAAGCAAGAGTTCAAACAAGACTAAAACTCTGCAAAATAGATTTGCATGTCGAACACATAATCAGTTATCCAGAATCCTATCAATAAAAAAATTCTTCTTCAATGCCTTATTAACTGTCATAATGATGCATGACTAACTCCATTAGGTGTCTTCACATGGTAATTGTGAT
>VDFB02263287.1:352053-370054 GCA_007258455.2 Sequoia sempervirens
CTTTAGATACTTGCAGAAATCCATCTGTGAAAAAAAAAATCTATCAGGTTTTTGTGGGAAATATAAGTGCAAGTACATCTACACCTTTTGAGACATACATCAAGTTCGCATTGGATTACTCAAAAACTATACCCTTAGTCACATCAATCTTCAATAGCCTCTTGCGAGTTGGAAGGCTCCATCAAGGTCACTGTGAAAAAAATACCACAAAGTGGAATGGGAAAAAAAACCAAGTGCATTAGCTAAGTGAAAAACATAACTGGTTCAGATGGAAAGTCTTACAAGTGACATCAATAGGGATGAAATTAGCATAAAGTGGAAATGAATTGGGTTGGAGAACTTTGGAAATGATGATATAAGGTGGGATGACATTAGCATGATGTCATCTAAGTACAAATGTGTGAAAGTGGAGTGGATTAGGCTTGCGGGAGAAATCATTTAAACTAGATGAAGAAATTTGCAAAGGTGAAGTTCACATGCAAAAGGAATGGTGTAGAGAAAATAAAGTGTACCAAACAATTTATCATAAAAAGAGAAGTTCACATGAGAATGTCTGCAAAGAGGAAGATGACATCATGATGAGGGTGTGGAAATTGAAAATGCGAAAAATCCATCAGGACGTGGAATGTGTTGGTTCACATGAAAATACCTGCAAATATCTAGATGGGGCAAATTTTCCTGCAAAGAAGAAAATTCCAAGTGAAATGAATAAAAATAGTGAAGAGGTGAAGTTTTAATGGAATATGGATCCCTGCAAAGCCAACACTTAGTCATTTTCTAGCACTTAAGACCTTTGTTGAAAAAGCATGATAGACTACACATTTATGAGGAAAATCATCTAGATAGGACATTATGAGGAAAACATCTACAAGTGGAAATGTAGAAAAGGCATCGATAAGTGAAAAAAACATAGACTAGATGAAAAGTCCTGCAGGAAAACATCTACAAGTGGAAATGTAGAAAAGGCATCGATAAGTGAAAAAAACATAGACTAGATGAAAAGTCCTGCAAGTCTAGATGAGCATAAATATCCCATAAAACAGGTAAAGCTAAGTGAATCGGGTAAAAGATTGAACAATAAAAGTTCACTTTGTTGATGTAATTAATTATTTAATTACACTTACATAAGTTTACTTAGGATATAATATTTTTTCTAAAAGTCTTAGCTAGCTTTTCTAGGACTTATCTTATCTAGCTAGAATGCATCATTTCTTAGGTGATTAGTTAGCTTGTTGTCTCATGCCATAGGATTATGACATATTTTAACATCTTTTTCATTACTACATCTCAACCTTTCCTATATAAGGAAGGTTCTTGTACTCATTTGTAATATAATTCATACCTCATCATTTGATAGGTCTTAATATCAAGCAAGCTCATTTTCTTGCATACTCTTGTAGAATGTTTTAATTGTTTTGCAAGTGGTCTTGGGTATTGAGCTAATATTCAGCTCTATATGTGACAAATGGTAGACTTGGGGGTATCATGGAGTCCTCCATCCTTCCTCACATGATTTGATTTGATTTGTTTCTTTTCTCTCTTTTGGGGAGGAGTTTTGTCCCACTAGGTTTTCTCTTTTTCTCCAGTTGTGAGAGATTTATTTTTGCATTTGTACATGGGTACCTAACATGGCCTAGTAGTCGAGACCCATCATTGCATTTCTTGCATTATTTGTATAATACTTTTCTCCCTAGGTTGCACTTATCGGGGGGTGTTGATGTAATTAATTATTTACTTACACTTACATAGGTTTACTTAGGATATAAGATTCTTTCTAGAAGTCTTAGTTGTCTTTTCTAGAACTTATCTAGCTAGAATGCATCATTTCCTAGGTGATTAGTTAGTTTTTTGTCTCATGTCATAGGATTATGACATATGTCAACATCTTGTTCATTTCTACATCTCAACCTTGCCTATATAAGGAAGGTGCTTGTACTCATTTGTAATATACTTCATACCTCATCATTTTATAGGTCTTAATATCAAGCAAGCTCATTTTTTTGCATACTCTCTTGTAGAAGGTTTTCATTATTTTTGCAGGTGGTCTTGGGTATTGAGCTAATCTTCAACTCTTACACACTTAACCATGGAAATACCATAAAACCCATTCTTAATGATTTTTCATTATTCAAAACCTATTGCAAAGATTTCCAACCCAACTGGACATTTGTGGAGAAAACCAATTAAACTGCACCTTGCGGGAAATTAGGCTTGATCTTGACGGAAGGAGAAAACTCATAAGATAATAAATTTCACCCCTTAGCAAATTTCACAAAACCTCAAAAGGAAATCAAACATAAATTTTCATGTTCTATCCATCTATGCAAAGGAATTTTGATAAAAAACCATCCATGATTGTTTTTTAGATTGGTTATCAACTTGCCTAAAAATAACTAAGGCACAAAATGAAACATAAAATTTTAGGGTGCAAACATTGGCTCTATTTGGGGACACATGTCTCTTGCATGCACAACAAGAATCCAAATCTTCAAGCAAACCAAAAGAAACAAGACAAGACTAACTCTCAATAGACACAACTGTATACGAGACAAGACACAATATTTATAAGGAAAAAACAACCTACAACCAATGAAATGATGAAACAAAACTCTAAATATATGGATGTGTTGTGTTGTAAATTGTCACCCCTAACAATTTCACACTAGGTTTGGCATCCTCTTTAGTGCATGTGTCTAATTGTGTTTGTGATATACTACTTTTTCCACTTGTTTGAGAAACTTGGGTAAATCCTTAATTGTTAGGCTTTTGCAGGGAACTTTTCACCTAGAACCAAGTGCCCAATGCCCCTTTCCTATCCTTTTGTGCTCAAATTTATAATTTGGAATGTCAGCCTCAATATGTTTAAGAATTCAAATCTATTTTTCATCCTCTCAAAATAGCTAATTTGAATAATTTTTAGATTCATATATAAGTTCTTCCCTACTTTTTACATGTCTAGCAACTTAATCTCTCTAAGAACTCTAAGGCAATTAATACAATATCATAAGTAGGGAAAGAAATAGATCATAAGCATAACCCAATTCAATATCAATCTGCAAATCATCAATAAATTCATGTTCAAATGTTGTAATATGTTTCTTATTTATTGTTATTATCATATGCACTAACACTTGCAAGATCTTAGGGATACTCCATCTTCCTTGTATGAGATTGGTACACCTACATCAATCCAAAAAGGGTTTTAGATATGAGTGGTAAGAAATCCTTTTATGTTTTTGTAACGGCGTGAATTTTCACCCCTTGCAAATTACCCATTTTCATACCCTTCACCTTAGAAAACGTAATTTTGATGATGCAATCCCAACACCCGCCACCTTTTCCTGTACACCCAACAACCTATTTTCATGTCAATGGAGGAATTTTGTCAGGGACGTGCATGTGTTGCGTGGACATTTGCATGTCATGCTACCATCTTGACAGGATTCGTGCCTCTAGAATCTGCATAGATATTACGTTTCTTATTTGGGCGTGAACCGTAACGCCTCCTACTGCCTTGACCAATGTAAAAAAACTCCTTTTCCTCTATTTATCCATTCAAATTGCTTAATATTTCATTCTCTCCACCTTCTTAGAACTTCTTCACTATTCTTACACACTTGACTAAATTCTTGATGCATTGTTGACCAACTTACACACTTTCAAGCTTCACCACCACCTCCATTATAGCTGCAAGTTGTTGGTCTCTTGGCTTATCCACTCCATTCGTTGTGATAGCGTTGTTGGAGAACTTGCAAGCTCGCTCTCTCCTCTACTTACCTTGAGAGCATGTAATTGTGAAGGTGATATCCTCCATTGTCACTTGTTTTTGCATCATTGTGTTACATAGTAGCATACTGTTGTTTTTGTGTATTGATTGGCATCTCTATTTCCATACACTTTCTTTATCATATTTCTACATTGTTGTTATCTGGTTGTTCATGGAGGTGAAAAAACAAAGCAAGGGACTGGCTAAGGAAGTCCTATATAAATAGCCCCAACATTTTCCTTGGTCTCATGTATGTAGGTGCTTTCTGGTTGGAGTTGTTCAAAGAATCACATTGCAAGGAGTTCGATATTGTTTTCTCACTTCCTTTGACAATTTGAGCACATTTAATTAAAGTATTCTTCTTGTTGTACCCTATTTTTGTACTTTCTTTACATATTTTCATAGCATAAAACTTTATCGGTTCAGTTGTTAGTTTAGTTTCTTGTGTTTTTATCTATCTCATAAGTCCTTTGTTCATACATACGCTAGTGCACCACTGAGATGCCAATGTGTTGTGCTAAGTCCGTGTCTTGCACTAACGTCTTCGGGTAGTGAGCTATTTGGGTCATAGATTGAAGTTTGGAAATCAACTCATCTGACCCCTTAAAACATTTAGGTTAGTAGAAGGACAATAAAAACTTGATTGCTCTTCCTTTTCAACCTTAGCATCTTAATCTTTCTAAATCATTTAGCAAGCTTGAGGTAGATGAAGACAACCTATTGTTTGGGACTCTCCCATAACCTAGAGTCTTGGAGTAGCTGGTTCCCCTCTACATTTTGGTGAACCCGACGTAAAATATTTTGATTCCATTTCATGGTGTTGAAGGAACCTTCTCTTGTATTCTAGGCACGTTGTAGGTTTGTGTGTTGTAGGGTGCATAGCCTTGGAACCCAACCTACGATCCCTAGTGGCGTAGTTAGAAGGATCCCTAGGCATTGGGAAGCAAAATCTAGATAGGTCATTGTCTAATACCTGAGCCTTTGGGGTATCCTAAGGAAGCCCTTTGAGAGTACATAAAGATGGTCTCTTTTATGCATCTCCCTATTCCTCCTGCTCAACCTGTAAATGGATCACCTGCTATAAATTTTACATCATAGGACATGCCTATGAACAAAGAGCCTTCTCCTCTGTACATTCTCACTTGCATCAATGGGAATATCGTAACTGGTGTTCTAGTTGATCCCACGTGTTGTGTGAATGTTATAACAAAGGAGACTCTATTGATAAATTTCTTGCATAAGGATGGGTATGATGAATCAAAGAGCACAATACATACGTGTGATGGACTCTCGGTCCCTCCAATTGGTTCCATCACTCTCTTAGTCTTGGTAGGACCTAGGACTGTAAATTATCCTTTTGATATCATCCCAGAGTCAGACTTGTTCAGGGTGAAACTAGGCATTCCATGGCCAGTTTCCATGAATGCAGTCACTTTGGTAATTCATAAGTGTTTAAAGTTTTCACGTGAGGGCTCTATGCACATTGTGCATGACACCAAATATAAACCTTTGGTGTCACGTGGGGGCTACTCATTAGATCACTTTTGGCTTGCCCCAAACGATCCCCTTCCTTTGAGGATGGACTTGTTATACTGCACCTCTGTCAAATATAAGAATGGGGGCATAGTGTCAAAGGTGACCTATCCAACCTCCCCTTATGCCATTTTAGTTAAAGGCTCTATGATTGCAATATCAAGCTACTTCCACCTCTCAACAAAAGGGGGAGGGGAAGCTTGCTTGCGCCTAGGAGCCTTCCTCTTCTTTTGTTGTTTCATTCGATTCTGCCTCTCACCCTACTGTGGCACCTTCTACCTCTGCTCCCATGCCTTGCATGGGGAGTTCAATGGTTCCCGCTTGGTGGAAGGAAAATAATCAAGTATTCAAACTTCCTATCTTACCCATGGTGCCAAGGACTGTTGTCTATGGTAAAGGGAAGGACCCTTGTGGAGTTACCCCTATGTCTCAGCCTTCGCAGCCTCCTACCACTTATGCTCCTCAAGCAGTGAATGGGAAGAGGCCCACTATTGAGGTAGTTGTGTCTTCTTCTCTTCTTTCTATCATTTCCACTCTTGCGCTTCTTGCTCCTACTCTTGTCTAGGAGGTTGCCCTTCCACCAACAATGATTATGGAGGACATGCCTATGGCAGAACAAGAGCCTCTTGTTCCTTCTCAAGCACCGAGTTCCAATTCCTAGAGTCAATGAAACTGGATTGCACATAAGTGTAAGTTTTGAAGGAAGGCTCTGACTGCTAAACACGCTGCCTTGGAAAAGGTAGAAGGGGATACAATAGCTCTTGTTTCAAAATTTGTTGTTGTGACTCCCTCTTCTGCTCCTTCCACTTCAGTTCCCATTGCCTCAATTTTGCTTTCGACTCCTCCTATGAATTTTGATGATCCTCACCCCAAAGGGTGCAGGTGTTCATCGCTCCCTCGGTGGATCCCCCTCTTCTGATGTCCCTTCTAGACATCCCTCCATTTTCTCGACCCGTGGACATGCCAAACATGATGGTGGTGTCCGTTGTAGCCCTATCCTCTTCCTCCTCACATTTCACTTCTTCTGTGGGGATTTTGCATCCTTTGCTAAAGCATAAGTTGGAGGATGATCTCACTTCCAATCAAGGTTAGAAGAAGGGATCACCTTCTTCAGTAGAGGGTTCTACTTTAGCTTGTGTCATCCTTGTGACGGAGGTGACCCCAACGTCTCCTGAGTTTGTCACTGCCTCTTTTGATGAGATTGATGATGGATCTTGGGCGCCTTCTTCACCTGCCCTTAATATTATTGTACATCGGGTTATGAATAGTCGGCTTATGGCTATCTTAACTCTCTATTAAGTCATATTATCATTAGTATATTGTTATTTAGTTGTTTAGGTCAGCCTAAGTCTTATATAGGTGTGTCTAAGTCGGCCTAGGTGATATCTTTGGCATAAATAGGTATATATAGGAGGTTGTGAGCCCTTATTTCATCAAGTGTGTATGTTCTCATTAGAGATATTTGGAGGTTTTCCCCTTGAAGTGGCTTGTTATTCTCATTTATTATCAAGTATTTGCAGCATATTTCATATCATATTCTCCTAGTGTGCAAGTTATTTCATAACAAGTGGTATCAAAGCATGATCTTGGCACTGTAGAGGCAAGGTTTTTCTTAATTTTGGAGGCGATTTTGGGAAGAGCATATCTTCAGATTTTGGTGAATTTTTTTCTGATTTTTAAAGGGTTTTTGAAGAACATATTAAAGAAGCTACAGTCTATATTTCAAAAGAATTGGAGCAAAATTAAGCGAATTATTACAGAATTAGGGTTTCTACACTATTTTTTTGGAATCTACATATCTCACACATCTTGTTGAATTGAAGTCTGATTTTTATTGGGTTTTTGAAGACATACCAAAGGATATTACAGAAATTTTTTTAGAGAATTTAAGTTTCATTTGTGTGATTTATTTCAACATTAGTGGTTTCCATCATGACGGGGCCTACAACAAGGGGTAAAAAGAATGTTGTCACTTCGGAGAAGACTCCTAATAAGGATGGTAAAACAATCAAGGATGTTACTCATAATGAGGAAATAAATAAGGTCAAGGAAGACATTTCCTCAATGAAGATGGATATGTGTGACCTAAGAGGAGATATATCAGACCTACGAAACATGTTGAGCGCCTTTATGAATAAACCAAGAAAGGAGGTCTCAAGTAGCCAAGAACTAGAAGAAGAAACAAATGAAGAAGAAGAAGAAGAAGAAGAAGAAGAAGAATAAGAGGGAAGAAGAAGAAGAAGAAGAAGAAGAAGAAGCGAAAGAAGAAGAAGAAGAAGAGGAGGAAGAAGAAGAAGACGAAGAAGAAGAAGAAGAAGAAGAAGCGAAAGAAGAAGAAGAAGAAGAGGAAGAAGAAGAAGAAGAAGAGGCATATGCAGAAGTAGAAGAAGCAACAAAAAAAGAAGAAGAAGCAAAAGACCAACCAGAAGAAGAAGAAGCAGAAGAAGGCAATGAAGAAGAAGTTCAAGAAGAAAAAGTTCCTAATCAAGCTATTCAACCAATGCAAGGGTACCATATATTATTCCTCACCTCTTCCTCTATGACACATCAAAAGGTTCAGGTAAAGGAAGAACACATTCATTGCCATCAAGAGCTTGATGTAAAGGGAAGACACATCTTGGAGCTGAAGTTAATTTTCCAGATACGCATGAAGAAGCTGGTGACATCAACAATTCCAAGTTACCTCATTACAAGAAAATATTTTCTAATTGAAGATGTTACATGGGAGGATGAGGAGTTCATTCAAAAGAATCCAAACTTTATTAGCATTGAGGACAATGCTTCTTTGAAGAAGGGGGGCATGCTATGCCCTTAATATTAGTGTACATTGGGTTATGAATAGTCGGCTTGTGGCTATCTTAACTCTCTATTAAGTCATATTATCATTAGTATATTGTTATTTAGTTGTTTAGGTCGGCCTAAGTCTTATATAGGTGTGTCTAAGTCGGCCTAGGTGATATCCTTGGCATAAATAGGTATATATAGGAGGTTGTGAGTCTTATTTCATCATCAAGTGTGAAGTGTGTTCTCATTAGAGATATTTGGAGGTTTTCCCCCTCGAAGCGGCTTGTTATTCTCAGTTATTATCAAGTATTTGCAACATATTTCATATCATTTTCTTCTATTGTGCTACTACAACATCATCTCCCCACTTCACTTAACACATACCCCATCAAGTGCATGTTTAACTTAGTTGATGATGTCTCAGCTCTATCAGCAATCTTTTCAAGATTGATGACTTTTACCTCACAAGAGTTGAGTGAAGGAGACCTCAAGGGGCCTTCTTCCTTAGCTCTTGTCATAAGAGAGTCAGAGGGTGCCCCCCTTGCTATCCCACCCTTGCAGGCTTGTCTTCCCTCCCCTTATGATGATCTAGATTGAAGAATGATCTAATTCTAGTTGATGAGGACTAGGGGAAAATTCTTCTTTATTTTTAGATTAGATTTGTGTGTGTGTGTGTTGTGTTTTCATCATGCTTTTTTTTGTGTGTTTCTAGAGGAACCTTGTCACCCTCATAGGTGCTTGGATACAGGAGTGAAATTGTGTCATAAACTTCCTCTATATGTGTCATCATTCTTCTATATGCTATAACTTGATTTTTGACAATTGGAGGGAAATGCAAAGTGTTGGGGGCATTTAGGCCTCCCTTCCATGTTGACCCAATTTTTTATTTTTATTTTTTCTTCATGTGCTCTTCTTCACATTCTAATACATTTGAGGATTGATGATAGTTCATATGTATACTATATTATATCTATCTATCTATATCTATGAATAGTTATGACCATGGATTATCACACCCCTATGTCTCTTGACTTCTTCATCTTTGCTTACTTTTCTTTGGTTATCTTTCTCTCTTCTTTGCTCACTTCTCGATGTTGTGGTCCCTATGTGTCGTCCCTCACGTGTGTGAAAAACATTTCCATGTCTACATCTCCTCATGTATCATGGGCCACAACATCACTATATCTCCTCTCTCTCCTTAGAATGTCATGAGATCCTTTAGTTCGTGCACACCATCCTAAGGGGGGCTCCTACTTCTCCGATTTTGAATAAGGTGCATTCAATGGCCAATGAATCCCTTGCTAAATTTTTTTACACTTTTCAAAAATTGCATCCTTCGATAAGGATCCCCTTAGCAAGATTTTCTTTCAAAAACAAATTCATAGAAAAAAGAATAAAAAAAGCTTGCCTTTGAGAAGTCCATTCTTTTTTTTGGATTCCTTGATGAATGAGATCTTTCAAAAGGATTCCTTGATGATAGGATCGTTTGCAAAAAAATTCATCACTTTTCAAATGGAGTGTCCTTCTAAGTGGTTCCCTTGTAATCTTGAAGGGTTCCCAAGGGACCCCTTTGAAAACTACTCCTTCAATTGTTTGTTTTGAGATATGATTGTCTGTTTGTGCGACTTTTGTTTGCCTAACATGTTTTTTCTGTAGATTAACATGTTACTTTATAGGACTGAGCACCTATGAAGCTTATTTTACAATCAAGCTTGGAGGACTGAGCACCTCATTAGGCTTTCCTTGCAGGACTGAGCACCAGTAAGGACAAATCAGACTCTACAAAGCCTTTCATTTCTATCCCCCCAAGACTAAGCACCTATGGTGCCTCCTTTGTAGGATTGAGCACCTATAAAGCGCTTTCTTTCTATAGGAATAAACACCTATAAAATCTTTGTTCACCTTTTGCGGAACTGAGCACCTGTGGAGCCAATTTTGTAGGATCGAGCACCTATAAAACTTTTGTTCAAATTTATATATGACCAAGTACCTATGGAGCCACCTCTCTCTCCTACATGTTCAAGCATGCCAAATTGCAGTCTGCTTCCTCAACAATTTAGGTATATGCTCTTTAACTTTTTCTCTACTTTACCTCACATTCACTAACGCATATGCTCGCTAAAGTGGGAGAAAATATAATGGCATGAATTTGCACCCCTTACAAATTCCCCATTTTCATACCCTTCACCTTAGAAAATGTAATTTATATGATGCAATCCCGACACCTACCACCTTTTCCTATCCAACCAACAACTTGTTTTCATGTCGGTGGAGGAATTTTGTCAGGGACGTGCGCACCATGCGAAAGTCTATGCGTCGCATTGTTGTCCTGATAGGATTCATGTATTTGGAATTTGCAGAGGCATTATGTTTCTTCATTGGGCACAAACCATAATGCCTCCTACTCCCTTGACCAGTGTAAAATGAATCCTTTTCCTCCCTTTCTCCATTCAAATTTCCTAATCTTTCATTCTATCCATCTTCTTAGAACTTCTCAACCATTCTTACAAACTTGACTAAATTATTGATGCATTGTTGACCAACTTATACTCTTTCAAGCTTCACCACCACCTCCATTATAGTTGCAAGTTGTTGGTCTCTTGGCTTCTCCACTCTGTTTGTTGTGACAATGTTGTTGGAGAGCTTGCAAGCTCACTCCTTCCTCTACATGCCTTGAGAGTATGTAGTTGTGAAGTGATGAGTCTATTTAATAGTCTATTTCCTTATGTTTGTATGCATGCTTTCAGAAATTATTAGACAATCCTTTTAGACATATTCCTATGCTATGCTATCTCTTTATGCTTATTATACAACCTTGGACTTGGATTATAATAATGGAAATATAATTATGATATAGTAGCATTGCATGATTTATATGTGGATATGTATGGAATGTGATTGGAACTATGTGTTTAATCATGGTAGTTAGCTTTGTGTATGTGTTTTGTGGATTAACCTCTTACAGCCCAAGAAGACACTATAGCCCACAACAACTGAAAGTTGTAGCACGTAGTCAAAGGAGAACTTGGATAGCAAAACAAGGGAAGTGCCATAACAAGCTAAGTGTAATAACTACCATGTGAAGACACCTAATGGAGTTAGGCATGCATCATTATGACAGTTAATAAGGCATTAAAGAAGAATTTTTTTATTGATAGGATTTTGGATAACTGATTATGTGTTCAAAATGTAGATCTATTTTACAGAGTTTTAGTCTTGTTTGAACTCTTGATTCTTTTCAGTTGTAGTTTTAATAATTCAATCTTAATTACATACTCTGGTATCTAGGGAGATGCAGTTAATGATTTAATTTAACAGTTGTGTTTAAAATAAACTCCCACGTGCTTATATATAGTCGATGGTTGAGTCTTTAGTAAAGTTAGTTGATTAATCTCATGCTTGTGCATTTTGTTATCAATTTTTTCTTAATTTTTAGTTATAATCTATAGTCATGTTGATTGTTCATAAATGGTTTTATTGAATACAATCTTTGAGCAAGATTTTATATGATCTTTTGGAATGGGTAATGAATGAAGTTCAAGTTCATATGGATGCATAGAATTTGAGGATTTAGATTGGTTTTAGTTAAGCGAAGACAACCACTTGAGCAAGCCACTCAAGGCAACTATTCTTCAATACATTTATAATTGTTTTATTTCTGTAAATAGCAATTATTTCTACTAGTCATTACTTTATAAATTGGATGGAAGTTAAATTAGATTCTCATATTTTGATTATTAATGATGGTTGTTCATGTGCATGAATGTATTCAATTGACTCATAGTACTCTGGAGGATAGATTAAGTTCAATTATCAGTTTTGAGCTAGGTTCAGTAATTATATGTTAGCAGTAATTCAACTAAAGATTATGTTGTAGGCACCCATAGCCACTAGCACTAGTTTACTTCTTTCACTGTTATATGTTTTTATGATTTTCCAAAAAGTAGAATACATTTAATAGGATAACCTAGGTAATCACAGGTCTTTGAAGGCACATATAGTGCAACACCATCACAAGTTTACAAGCCCTGGTTGAAAATTTAATGAAGTCCTTACAATGTTGAGTGGACTATTTAGCTAGTCATTCCTCTGAATTGTGTGGTTTCTACCAAGTTTACAAGACACTAGTTTAGACTCTACATGAAGGTGATATCCTCTATTGTCAATTATTTTTGCATCATTGTGTTACATAGTAGCATATTGTTGTTTTGTGTTTTTCTTGGCATCTTTATTTCCATACACTTTCTTTATCATCTTTCTACATCATTGTTATCTGGTTGTCCATGGAGGAGGAAACACCAAAGCAGGGGACTGACTGAGGTAGTCCTCTAAAAATAGCCCCAAAATTTTCCTTGATCTTGTGTCTGTAGGTGCTTTTTGGTTGGAGTTGGTCAAAAAATCATGCTGCAAGGAGTTTGATACTGTTTTCTCACTTCCTTTGTCAATTTGAACACATTTAATTAAAGTATTCTTCTTGTTGTACCATATTTTTTTACTTTCTTTACATTCTGTCATAACATAAAACTTTATTAGCCAAGTTGTTAGTTTGGTTTCTTGTGTTTTTATCTATCTTAGAAGTCCTCTGTCTGTACGAACGTCAACACTCCGCGCTGGAGTTCATGTCCTATGTTGCCATCCTCAAGCAGTGAGTTATCTAGGCCGCATATTGAACTCTAGAAATCGGCTCGTTTGATCCCCTGAAACATTCAAGTTAGTAGAAGGATAGTAGCAACCTAATTGCTCTTCCTTTTTACCTTAGCATCTTAAAATTTCTAAATCATTTAGCAAGCTTGAGGTAGATTAGGGTAGTCATTTGCTTTGCCTTGGATCCCTCAAGAGCACACACTTTTCCATCTTGTATTTGTTGTGGAGGTGGAAACACCAACATGGGGTTTGACCAAGGTAATCCCCTATATTACACAACCCTTCTCCCTCTATTTATTTTATAGGTTTACATGTTTGTTTCTAGTTGAAGTGGATTTGACATATGAAGGCTCCTAACCCTAATTCATGTTTCAAGGACTCATCATCCTCAAACTAGGGCATATTGATTATTTGAGCTATGAAAAACTTCAAATCTTGATTTCTCTTATCATAGACCTTCAAACACTACCACACCTATACAAACTCTAAAACCCTAGATCTCTACACTCCTAGACTAGGGTGTGTAAGGCCTTGTCCTACTAGTTCTACTCCAACTTTCAATGATAGGTTCCTTAGTGTGTCTCCTGCTCATATCTATTTTGTATTTTTATGTCTCTATTTTGTAATTTCTAGATGTTGCACTTAGTCAATTTGGTTATATTTATCCTAGTTCATTGCATCATTACATCAATCATCACACAACACACACAGAAAGGGACCAAACCCCTAACTAGCCTATTTGGCTCTCCTTTGAAAACAAAAACCAAATAATACCTCTTGGTTAGTTTTGTATCCCTAATGTTTATTATGAAAAAAATTATCTAGTTTAGAGTAAGTGTAAAAATATAGGGGATCAAAAAGGGGCCTTATGTGGCCACTTTTTTCCGAAATCAGGAAAGATTGGCCTTGGATGAGAAATTAAAAATAGTTACACTAAATTTTTTAAAATGCAACAAAAACAAAAATCATAGTGCTTCTAATCTACTTTCTAAACTACTATTTTTTAAAATGGTAGAGATTAAGGGGTTCAAAAAGGGGCCCACACAAAGTGGTCCTATTTTTTCAAAAAAAACATAACATAGCATCTAGTGCGCCCCCCTAAAATGTTCTTTTTTTAGTATTTCAAGAATCACTTCAGTGAGAAATTAGCTAACACCATGTAGTTTATGCCCAATTTTTCTTCTAATTTTTAAATGAATATTTGATTTTTACTAATTTTCAAAGTGGATACATCCTAAAAAATAGAAAATTGAGCATGCTCCACCCTAAAAAAAATAAAATTGATTAAAAATCAATTTTTAATGTGTAGAATGGAGTCTAGTTTCTAAAAATGATTTATTTGAAATTTCAATGAACAGTTAAAAAATAAAGTAAAAAATACTACACATTAGTTTTATAAAAACAGATACACTAACAAAAGAAATTAAAGATGAAAACCTTAACATACTCAAAATCTAAAAAAAATTACATAGTTAGATAACTAAGAGAGAGCTTAACATTATTGTGGTATTTTTTGACTTGACATTGAAACATGTGCAAACTTGAAGGGGAGAATGCTTGAGATTATGTCAATTTTTTTACTATTTGCAAAAATATTCCATTAGATGTTGAAAAGTCACTCTACACCTTTGGGTTGGAAGCCCAAGGCAAATACAAGTGAAAGGCTTAGATATTTCCAAAGCAAAACATAACACGAGTTTTTTATAATATGCTCGCATTAAATGTGAATGCATTCACATAAGGCGAGCACACTATAATGCATCGTATTATATTTTTCTTTAAAAAATTATCTATCTCTTTCTCTTCTAGTGAAACTATAACATGAAATGAACATTTAAGTATAAGTGAAATTTATATATGGACATTTATTTTCTTATACTTTAAGTTATATTTAATGTATGCCATTTCAAGATGTTTGAGAATGGCTTTGAATCTTTAGGAGTTGTAATGCAAATAATAGGTTTTGGAAGATCTTATAATTTTTTAGACTTAGTCAGTAATCAATAAGTACTCAATAGGCTCCCAAAATATTGCTCTCTCTATCTCACTCCATCTATATCCCTTACACTATTGACCTCTCTCTCACTCTCTCCTTCCCTCTCTAATTTTATCTCACCTCTCTCACTCCCTCCATCTCTCTCTTTGTTTATCTCTATCTAACCTCTCTCTTTTCCTCCCTACCTCGCCCACTCTCTCCTTCCCTATCTACTTCTCTCTATCTCATATGTCCATCTCTCTACCTTTCTCTCCCTCCATCACTCCCTACCACTCTCTCTCTCTCTCTCTACACCTCACTATCTCACCTCTCTCTTCTCCCTCCCCTCTTTACTTCTCTCTATCTATCATATAAACTTATGTATACATCTCTCTGCCTCAAATATATATAACATCTCACTGTCATCTTTTGCCTGTATCATATATATATATATATATATATATATATATATATATATATATATATATATATATATATATATATATATATATATATATATATATATATATATATATATATATATATATATATATATATATATATATATAACAGATTGTAATCTATCTCCTTTCCAATCCTCTGCCTGTCCACATCACATCCTTTGTCCCCGTTCTCTTTCTGATTCTCTCCTTCCCTCTCTACTTCTCTCCATCTCACCTACCCCTATCTCTCTTCCTCTCTAATTCTCTCTATCTCTCCCCTTCCCTTTCTACCTCTCTTTATCTCTCCTCTCCCTCTCTACATATCTCTCCATCCCTCTCTCTCTATCTATACTCTCCATCCCCACTATTCATCCCTCTATCCATCTCTCTCTCTTCAAGTAGGAAGAGGTAAGTAGAGAGAACGGTAGCAAGAGAGATATAGGGACATGTATGGAAGGAGGAAAAGGTAGCGAAAAAGTGAAAAATAGGGGTGTCCCTAGGATTTCCCAAAATGGAAAAGTGGATCCAAAGAGGGAAAAGGGGTCTTATTATTCCTCAATTCATTAGGAAATGAGGTCTACACAATGAAATGACTATCAACCTTGAGGTTAGTCAAGTCAAAGTGTGAATATGAAAATTTCTCTTTTTTGCAAGGACGTGGGTCTAGGCCAAACAAAACTTCAGGGAGAAAGATTAAAAATAGAAAATCAACTAAAAAATTCCTTCTACAAAGTGGATTTAATAGATTTAACATAAAACAAAAGGAGCCAATAGAGTTTATAGAAAAAATGGGAGGAATAAATGTTGTGCACCTTTCAAAAGTTGTTTCTACAAGCTGAACAGGGACACATTCACTTGGGGCAAATGGGTCCTGGTAGACTTTTATGAAAAACTCTTAATCTGAAAATGAAGCCTGAGACCTGTAATTCTTCCCTGTAACTTGATACCTCCACTCCCAAATCCAGATCTAAGCAAAATCTACAAAACAAAATTTGTTGTTTGTTGGTGGATAGGGGTTTGCCTCGGTCAAACCCCAAGTTTGGTAATTAAACCTTGATGAAGAATATAGATCTGAAACATGAAATGTGTGTGCAATCCTAACCTTAAGTGTGTCTAATATTAAGACTAATAATGAAAAGAAACCCTACTCAAGTGTGTTAGAATAGGATCCTTAAATGAATATGCACAATGATGAAGACCTACTTTAGGTGACCTCAAATCACCTTATTAAGTCATAAATCTGATTATACCTTCCTTAGGATGAAATTAGAAAGATAATAGATGGAATCACTTAGGAAACAAGTCATTACGCTTGGTTGAATACCTTGTGGATCTCCCAAAACCTAGAATCCATCATGATCCTTTATAAGCAACTATCATCAATCCTTTAGCAATTCTTGATCTTGATATCAAAAGGAGCTTGAAGACCTACAAAAACATCTCAAATTTTGCTCCAAGACTTCACTTTTGAATGCTTCTCCTTGATATTGAATATGAATTCTTGATCTCATATGAATTTCTCTTCCTTGTCTCTTGTCTAGTGTAAAATGAATGTGAGACTTAGTTTTATAGGCTTCCTATCTAATTTTCCAACTATCAAATCCCAAAATCTGACATATGAAATTTGAATTTGAGAGATTGAAATTCCACCAAAAATATATCCAAAGTTAATTTCAAGGAACTTAATGAGGACCCATTCACCCATGGGTGAATGGGTCCTAACCTAAAACTTCAGAACTCCTTAAATGTCAGAGCATTAATTTGATCCATAACATTTATTCAATGCGGGTTGTGGTGTCGGGAATTAAATAAAATTAAGTAAAATAGGCCTTGGGATACATGATAAGGGGGTATTAGGGGCCTATTAATGGGATTTTAAAATGAATTAATGAAAAGGTCACCAAAATAGGTCCAAATAAGTGTGAATTGTACTTTCTCCTAGAAAACGGGTAAAAAATTCTACACTACATTTAGCCCCCACTTTAGCGGCCATATGACACTAAGTGCCTATGCAAGATAAAGTAATTCTAACATAATTTATAAAAAGGATACTCATATGGATTCATTAGGGAGAATGAAGCCCCCACTATAGTTATCTACAAAACCAAAATGTTAGGAACCACATCTTGCAACACATATTCGTTAGTGGCTCAAAAATCCTCTTATCAAACTTCTACAGAGAATCGAATTTGAGGTAGATGTATGCCCCTTGATTCTGCTTGCTTTATGGAGGTGGAATTAGGGTAGCCATGAAACCACATCGAATTACCTAAGTCTTATCATAGGGTATTTCCAAGTACCATACCACATAGTGATAGACAATTGATGAGATTGGGAGGAGAATTACGAATTCAATTCAACAAATGTAATAAAAAATGGAGTTCTCTAGCCCCCAATATGTTGATTTGAATGAAATATACGTAAAGTAAAATATGCATCTTTTCTAATTAAACTAGGTATATATGAATGAAAATGACATTTTTATCTCATTTTGACATTTATCTCCTTGCAATTTACCTTGGTGTAGAGTGATCCAAGATGCCAAGCCGACAATCCTATAGGCCTCCTAGACTTGATGTGTTGCGCAATGAGGTGGCACAACATGTGATCCGACCTACGGTGAGTGGATTTTTTGCTGCTTTTTCTTCATTTTCATGTATTTACAGTACTTTTTAATGTATTTTTAGTATTTTTAGGATGCTAGAAAAGATAGTCACAAAGTGTCCATCTTTGTCGCAAAACGTCCATTGTTGGCACAAAGTGTCCAAAATTGTCTAAAATGTCCAAGACCCCCCATCCAAAAGTGGCACATGTGTCAAAATTGGTCGTAAAGTGTCCTAGAGCAACTTTAGTGTA